>JBBPMX010000407.1:0-13946 GCA_038090515.1 Pulveroboletus cf. viridisquamosus | reverse complement strand
ATCAGGTACTGATTTCGATAATCCTAGTGTAGAAGCGACTGAGGCGGAGGTGGGAGTCCACTGTGGGACACCATCAGCATCATGGAGAATTCGGGCCTGAGAAGCGTCCTAGCGGTAATTTGCCACCAGGGCCAATGCGTGTATTTGGCGTTGGACGGCGGTGCGGAGGGCTTGCAGCAGTTGACCTCAACGAGCTAACACCTACCTATGACTCGAACAAAAGGGCGACTTGGTCTTCCTGTGAGTTCCTCACATGACTGGCGGGGACAGCGAGACGGTTACAGCCCATCTCTTGTAAGTTAATATCATAACTTTGACTCCGTGGACATTTGAGGTGTGGATGACGGATGTTCAACCAGAAGTATGCATATCGTTTAGGCCACCGGCAATGTTAATACTTGTCGTAAATGCCGCCGTCAACTGTCCCTATGGGGGTGGGACTTGTGATGTTGTACACACCTGCTTCCGTCATGCCAGGTGACCGCGAGCAGGTAAATACACCATCGTCACGGATAGTATCCTGAACTTCGGAGCTTCGCCAACGACAGGGGTTCCATATGACCACATCCAACTGCCACCGGTTGCTTCCTCCCTCACTTGTACAAAGAAAGATAGGTCACCCCGAACAACTCGGCATTAGCATCAGAATCTGGTGCACTTTCGCACTCCTCCGATAACGCACCGATTTATCGAGAGTTGCATGACAGGGTCTCAGCCGCCGCATCACTAGTTGTACCTCTCCGATAATACTATGGTTTGCACGGTACTCTTGGAGCGCCGAGGTCTATAGACGCCGTAGTTCTCACCCCTGCTACAGGGACGTGTGGGTGTTGTCGGCTATGTCAGGGGAGCTCACAGCAACCTCGGCATCGGCGAGACATGGGACAAGATAAGCCTTGACTCGCACAGCCCTTGCGAGCTGAGTCCGCAATCCATACATACGAGAGGGAACAACAAACATATGGCTTCTTGAGATATGGATATGAGTCATGGAGTTGTTGTATTCACTGTTGCATGTGACTACCAAATTAGGGCATAGCTAGTGTTAATATTACATATCAATAGTCTGAGTGTGAGGTACATGATTATCTAAGATTACCATAATAGGTAACTAAGTGTGTACAGTCATGCTCATTTAACACTCTCCCTTGCTAAGTAGCTGGTAGAGATGTGTGGCATTTTACATGTCAAATCACATTAGGACCTTTTCAAGGTATTCACACTGATAAATTAAGGCCTGGCATCCTGAGCAGCACATATGAAAAAACTCAGTGGCTACACCAAGATCTCTACATTCCCACTTCTTTATGAAGAGAGCCTCAACCTCATTCACAATCTCTTTGCTAGGACCACAGAACATGGCATCATCTATATAAATGACTGCAACAACTATATGGATGCTATGTTTTCTGTAGAGAAACAAGCCAGCATCTGATTTAAGGTATTCAAAGCTGAGTTCTTCCATGGACTCATTGAGGGCCTTCCACCATACAAATCCAGCCTGTTTAAGGCCATATAATGCCTTGAGTAGGCAGAGAACTTTGTTCTCTTGACCAGGAAGTTTAAATCCCTCTGGCTGTTCCATATATGTAATTACAAAAGTCCAAGAGGAAAGGAAGGAGTCCAGGTATGGAGGTGCAAAGTCTGGGTTACAGAGTATTGGAGAAAGGGTGAGGGGTTCGGAGGATGAAGATCAGAGCAGATATGACAGTGATTCCCCTCCTCAAATGCAGCAAATGTAGGAGATATAAGTCTCAGTTGGCTATGTCAAGCAACTGAATTACCTGTAGGAGATATAAGTCTACAGGGATATAAGTAATAGTTCTAGTGTCTGTATAAAAGAATGTCTTACCTCAGTTGGCTATGTCAAGCAACTGAGGTACACAAAAGAAACGACGAGTGAATGAAGGGCGACCAACATTAGGTAAGCGTGGCTGATTACAAAGTGACGTCTGAACTTCAACAGCAAAGCAACCTTAGCAATGTCACAATGTAGGAGGTCAAGCTCTCTTATGGTTGCAAGCCCCCTTTTTTGGTCCATTCAAACATTCACTCAAGCATTCACTGCATCCCCTGTCCATCTGGGTAGGTCTATTTTGTACTTCATTTGTTTCTTCATCCTTCTGAGCTTGTTTGTACAATCCACCCATTTATGCAGGTCCAGATCATGTCAGTCTGGTACTGGATTATATTATCCAGACCAGATTGTTTTAGTATGTATGTTCCCTGGGTACTGACTGGCCTTGTTATGCTAGATCCTGAAGGGTCTAACATGAACTTGGTGAAGGTTCTAAGACATTGAGACAAGGGGGTACCTTGCAAATGGCAAGGTCAAGGGTTCATCCTGGTGTGACCAGATGAGAAACTTCCCAGTGATGCAGGTGGGCCAAGAACTATCCCTTGTAATTGGGATGGGACACAGGCAAGAGCAAAAGTGCTCACTCAGGTGTAGAGTGGAGACATATGAAGAGGAGTTAGGATTATATAAGTATAAGCCAAGTAGGTCTAAGCTGGGAGACATGGGTGCTACTTGGGAGTTTATATACAAGAGCAAAGGAGCACTGAGTAATTGTATAGAAACTGAAAGAATGTAAAAGAACAAATGGCTGACTGATCATTGAGTCAGCGAACCAATGGCAAAAGATGAGCAATGAGTAAAAGAAGAATGTTCTAGAAATGAAAAGAACAGTCAAGTATGTGTGAGAGGGAACTATAAGTTTAGCATAACGAGAACTAAACAAGAAGAGATAAGTCCAAAGGTGGAAGGAAAAAGTGATAATGTAAATGCAAATTATAACATTACCCCCGGTTTAGGGTGTTAAGTCCACAACGAATATTAGAAATCACCATACAAGGGCCCTGGGGAACCTGTGATATTACCCCATCTGATGTCATCAATGATGTCCTTGATGTCAGCCAACTCAGGAGAAGGTGCATGAGGTGCAGGGACCAGGATGGGACACTGTGTGTTCCTAGGGCAGCATGGGTGGTTGTTGGAGGTTTGGGTTGAGAATGGGGAGGGTGGCAATGGCAGGGAATGGGGAGAGTGACAGAAGTGGGAGGAAGATGAAGATGAAGATGAAGATGGTGGGGGTGACTGATAGGTGACCCTATTGGGACATAGATACTGCAGGTGTCCTGGTTTCCTGACCTTACAAGTGGGGCAGATGTAAAGGAGGCAGTTGACTCTCCAATGCCTGAGGCAGTGGCATTTGTGACAGGTCTCCTTATAGAGGGGGTGGTCTCACAGAAATGGAAAGATATGTCCTTGTCAAAACTCGACTTCTTCCCAGGGGCTTCTCCTGTTGGGGCTGGTGGTGACAATTTTATCTGAGTCCATCTGGGCTCAGCTACATGGGGTAAAGGGGACATATTCCCCTTGATCCTCTTGGCAGGCTTGGAGAGAGAAGTAGACTATGTCTGCCATATACCCATCTAATTCTTC
The DNA here is from genome assembly GCA_038090515.1 of Pulveroboletus cf. viridisquamosus. Classification (NCBI taxonomy): domain Eukaryota; kingdom Fungi; phylum Basidiomycota; class Agaricomycetes; order Boletales; family Boletaceae; genus Pulveroboletus; species Pulveroboletus cf. viridisquamosus. The sequence continues at coordinate 10,501 of JBBPMX010000407.1, read as the reverse complement.
TAGCCAATCCCCTAAGTCTAGTTGGTAAGCAAGACCCCCTAGGGCTGCTATCCTGAGGTTTGGACTGAAAGGAGGGCAGTCCTCTGCATGGTGTATTCAGGGAGGCAGAGATTCTGTATGATGGTGGGGATTCACGCCAACTGACAGTAAGCCTGGGTGAGGAAGAGGAGGGGTGATCCAGGATGGAGGAAGCAGTCTATAGGCATGGCAAGGCAGGAGTTGGTCAAGTGAGCATGGAGGATGGTATATTCTTTGTCAGGGTATCCTTCCCTGAACCAGTGAGCATGGAATGGAAGGTCTGGTTCAGCGGGGAAGTCCTTCTTGTTATCATGGTCTGGGGCTATGTGTCTGGTGGGGTCTCCCCAGCTGAAGAAGACAATGCAATTTCCTTGGCTGGGTTGAGGATAGGATAGGGGGTGTCAGCACAAGGGTGAGGAACTTCAACTGGGGTGACAAAGTACAAGTCACCAGAGGATACAGAGGTAGATGGGGATGATGGTGTTACTGATGATGCAATGGATAGGCTACTGGAGAAGGCATCAATAGCAGTGTCAGGTGGAAGAAGTATTCAATGCCCATATCAGAGGGTGGAGATGGTGCCACCCACTGATCATCAGCTGGAGAACTCTGGCTAAGTGGTCTGGTGAGAGTTCCCTCAGGAATGAGGGGGGAGGTGACATGGGGATGAGAGAAGGTTGGGCTGATGGACATGATATAGAGAGTTTTGATCTAAATGGAGGAATAGGATTGAGGGAAAACTTTGGGGTGAAGGCATTTATAAGTGTTGAGGATAGTCTTGGCATTAGTCAGATCCAATTCAGCTTGCCAAGAGTCTTCATTAGTGGTATAACCTTCCCACCTAATCAGGAATTGCTGATGGGTCAGAGTTCCCTTGTGATGTATGATTTTTTCTATTTCGTATTCCTCTTCTCCTTCTATTAGTTCTGGGGGTGGGGCCAGGTAATTTGGGCTGTGAACATCATTTTCACAATAGGGCAATAAGAGAGAAGCATGGAACACAGGATGGATTTTCTATGTTTTAGGGAGACAGAGGCAGTAGGAAATGGGAGATAAGACTTCAGTAATTATGAAGGGACCTTCCAATTTAGGTGCAAATTTAGGGGAGGTGAGAGAATGTTTCAGGTTTCATGCTTCTAGCCAGACCTTATCTCCATGTTTCCAGGGAGTGAATCCATACATATTGCATGATTTCATGACTTGGTGTGCAAGTTCATGGGATGCCAGGGCTTTATCATGGAAGTGGGAGAGCATGTCTAGTCTGGTTTTGATAGCAGGTAAAGGGGTTTCCACAATGATTGTGGGTAATGGTTTGGGTTTGTATCCCATCATGAGGAAGAATGGGAATTGGTTAGTGACAGAGTGAGGGCAGTGGTTGTGTGTGAATTCTGCCATTGGGGTGTGTTTTGCCCATTCAGTGGGGTTTTAGTGGCAGAATAGACAGAGGTAGGTCTCAACTTCCTGGTTGACTCATTTAGTTTTGCTGTCAGTCTATAGGTGGTAGGCAGTGGAGAGGGCAAGTTGGTATCCAATGAGTTTTGCTAGGGATTTGGCAAATTCAGACTCAGAGGCAAATTGTGGGTCTCGATAGGAAATGATCTTATCATAGAGTCTGATCTGTGTGTATACTTTGTGGAAAAAGAGGTGGGTGATGCCTTCAGCAGTGACAGTCTTTCAAGTGGGACATAGAATTACCCCCTTCATAAGCCCATGATCAATCACGATCAAGAGACTATTGAAACTGGCAGACTCTGGGAGGTTAGTGATGAGGTCACAAGAGATCTGTTGGAAAGGATGGGTGCAGGAGGAGGTGATAGAAGTAAGGGGGGTGACAGTGGGGTGAATGTTGGCCTTCATCTGTTGGCAGGGGTCACAGCCCTTGACGAAATGGTGAACAAATGAGGCTAGTCTGGGCCACCAGTAATCATGGGAGACAAGCTGGTGGGTTTTAAGGTAGTCTAGGTGGCCAGCCAAGGAGTGATTGTGGGCATGGGAGACAACCTTATGGCAGAGGGTGAAGTCTTGGCAGTGTGACAAGGCATCAGGGGCAGAGAGGGCAGAGCCAGGGACATGAGTGAATTTCAAATCAAAGTCTGCAAGGTCCAGGAGCCAGCAGGCTTGGCAACAATTCAGTTTGTGGGATTCATGGAAGTAGGTGAGATTCTTATGGTCAGTCAGAATGGAGACTACAAAAGAGGAACCATGAAAGTGGTGGTGCCATGCCTTGAGTGCACAGATGACAGCCAGGAGTCCCCAATCATAGATATTATAGTTCCATTCCACAGAGTAGAAGGACTGAGAAAGGTAAGTGCATGGTCTGAGGTCACCATTACTGTTGGGTTGGAGGAGGACATCACCCATTGCCCATTTCAAGGCATCAGTGGTGATGAAGAATGGTTTGGTGGGGTTGGGCAGGAGTAATATGGGTGCGCAGGTGAACATTGTGTTCAGGGAAGTGAAGGTGCCAGCACATGCAGGAGATCAATCCCAAGGGTGGTTCTTCTTGGTGAGATCAAGAAGGGGGTGAGCAATGGTGGAGTAGTCCAGGATGAATTGCTGATAGAAGTTGGCAAAGCCAAGGAAGGATCAGACATCTTTGACCTTCAGAGGTGTTGACCATTCAGCGATCCCAGTGAGTTTAACAGGGTCCATAGTGAGTTCTCCAGATTTGACTACCATACCAAGGTATTTAACTTCGGCAGTGGCAAAGTCACATTTCTCTAATTTAAGGTGTAGGTCAAGCTCAGTCATTTGCTTGAGGACACAACAGGTGCGTTTGATGTGAGTCTTCTTATCTGGTGAGAAGATAAGGAGGTCATCCATATAAATGACAAGCCATCTTTTGGCAATGAGGTCATGGAAGGAGTCATTCATGAAGCATTGGAAGGTAGTGGGGGAGTTTGTTAGTCCAAAGAACATGATGGTGAGTTCAAACAGGCCTTTGTGGGTGAGGAAGGCAGCTTTCCAACAGTTGGATTCTTTGATTTTAACATTGTTATATTCCTATCAGATGTCAAACTTGGTGAACACCTTGGCACCTTGGAGGCATTCAATGAGATCAGAGATAAGAGAAAGGAGATAGGTGTCTTGGATAATGTGCTCATTGATGTTGGAGATGACAACTCCAATCTCCTCCATGCCCTCCTATCCAACTCCAAGGTTCCTTAACAAAGTTCTGGATGAACTCCTATAACTCCTACATAGGAGTTACTGAAGTCCTATAGAAGCAGTCGGAGACAGATAGGAAGGCTGGACTTGTGTCCAATGGCATATCAGTATGCATTCCTTATGTCATTTCTTTACCCTATCTTTGCTTCACTCATTCCATAACTTTGTGCCGTTTCCTCTTCACTTTTACTATTCCCTTATGGAGATCGCTTGTTTCACTTTGGAGTTAATTGGACTTTGTGCTTGCATCTTTGCCTACCTTATATATATATTCTCTTTCACTCCTGGGCTCTCCTCAGTCGTTCCTGCTACTCCTTGGGCAGTAGCTGAGTGGGCAATCACTGCCCTTTTACTTAGATCTTTCACAGTTGAGATATCAGTAGTCTTGGCAAGGGCATAGTTTTCCATCCTTTTTCTTAATACAGAAGAAAGGGGATGACTAAGGGGATTTCGAGGGGTGAATCTTCCTTGCACAAAGATTTTCTTCAAGGAAGTTTTCAGTGACTTTCTTCTCAGCCTTGGTGAGAGGGTAGAGCTTTGCTGATTGAGGTTTGAATGTTTCATCAAGTTGAATAGGGTGGTCATAGGGGTGAGAGGAAGGGAGATGGTTGGCAGATTCCTTAGAGAACATGGATGCAAAGTCAGCAAATTCAGCTGGGAGGTGTATTTCTTTCTTTTTGGGGAGGGCTTCAATGGCAAGGTCAGTTGTGGTAGTGAGACATTTTGTTATGACTTTATTGAGAAGTCATTGGAAGGGACAGGAAAACCCTTTGGCCAGAAGAAACTACACCTACAGCTGATGACGGAGCTACCCAGCAGTGAGAGGAATGCTGTAACCTTGGCAGAGGAGCTACAAGTGCTGGAAGCCCACTAGAGGGAGAACTCTTAGCAAACAAGATTTTAACCGAAGTCTCAGGGGCCCAAGAATGGTGAACTAGACAAGTAGTCAAAGCTGGGGTTTAGCCAGCTGAGACTACCACCTTATATATTGGCAAGGTCTGCACACAGACCAAGCTATACACTACTATACATGGATAGATACTATGCTACATATGGTAAGACAGTAATGACCATAGGTAGAGAATAGAAGTGCAGATGGAGATGAAGAGTGCAAGGCTGCTGTGAGGCAAACCCTGAGATCTGATCTGAGATCTGTGGAGATGGGAATCTAGATAAATAGAATGTGATACAAGGGAAGGCATTAGATTGGATCAGGAGATCTAGGAGGTGGCAGGATTGCCATGGAGATCTGATGGAGATATGAGTTAGGGTAGTCTAGGGGTTGTCAACATGTAACCCTGGTCATGTGACTTAAAGGAGTGGGAGGAGGTAAGAAATGTGGTGAAAGAGTGAAAGGTGAAAAGTTAGGTAGGTGCATGTGGTTCATAACACATTTGACTATGACTTTGTCTTTCCATGCTTTCCATTCCTTATATGTCAGCCATCTATGCCCTCCCCAATCTTGGAGGTAGTTGAACAAGGTACTATTCTGGTCTTGTTTAACTTAAATGTGGCAGATTTGGACAGGGTCCAGGATATTTGTGACTTTGGCTGCATGCTCCATAAGCCATTTCATTTCTGAATGGGATTCAATTGGGTCAGCGGGTGGTAAGGCATCTGAGATGGGAAGAAGGAGAGTGTTGGTTGGCCAGTCAATGAGTGGATTGGCCTCTCTCAGCCAGGGTATCCCAAGAATGAAGGAGTTATCCCCATAGTGCATAACATGGAAGATCTCGGAGTAGGATAGGCCTTTAATGGCAAAGGGCAGGGTAATTAAGAATTTGATGGGGCCTCCTTTGTTTGGAGTGTCATCTGTGTTTCAAACTGGAACAGGTTTTAGGAGTTTGACAAGAGGAATGTGGTGTTTCTTGACAAAGGCCCAATCTACACAAGACCAGATAGCTCCAGAGTCAACAAGGGCATGGGTTTTGATGACTTTCTGACCAGCAGTAAAGATGATGGGAATTCATATTGCTTGGGGATCTTTAGCTACTAGTACACGGTGATTAGAGGAGAAAACATGCATCAAGGGTGTTTCTCCTTTCAAAAACCCTTGCCCCATCCAGAGAAGGTTACCCTCTTCACTGTCTCTTCAGGAGGGTCCTCTTCATTTTCATCATCGAAGACAGGTTCTGTTAAGTCCGGGTCCTCTGGAACCAAGTCTGGTCAGAGGTCTGATGGTTAGTGCACAAAGTTTGTTGGGGGATGAATGGAGGACAGAACAGAGATGGAGTACCTAGGAGGATGTTGGCGCAGGACTTATGTGTTGCACCCTTGCCAAGGTTCAGTCCTCGTATTTTGTAGGAGAGAGAAGGAGGGCAAGAGAGAGAGGGAAGGACCAAATGAGGGTCTGGAGGAGACTAATGCAATATTCATACTGAGGTACAAAGATGGAGTACAGAGGGTTTATATACTAAAGTCTGATCGGAGTTTGGACAGAAGAATGGAGGAGCATATGGTAAGGTATCTTGGGTAAAAGGAAGGCATGTGGAGATGGAGAATATACATAGGAGGAGGCATATGGTGTGGCGAAGGGTCTACAGTAAGAATGAAGGGCTGAGGAAGGAATGAAGGGTCAAGGAAGAACAAGGGGAATACTAAATATGATAACTATGAAAGTCTGAGAGGATGGAATGATGTCCAGGTATGGAGGTATGAAGTCTGGGTTACCAAGATGTGAAGTCTGGGTCATAGAGTACCAGAGAGGGGATGAGGGGTTTGGAGGATGAAGTTTGGAGCAGATATGACATGTTCAAGTTTAGGGAGTGATGAGATTTCAGTGACCTTTTTGACAGAGGTCTTCTTCTTCCCTTGGCTTGGGAAGGTGGGACAGGCATTGAACATGTACCCAGATTGGTGGCAGTGGAAACAGAGCTTCACTGTCATACATTGCTTTTGTTTCTCTAGAGTTAGTTCCCTGATCTTGACAATGTCTACATCCATGGCATCAGGATCTTTGGCAGAAGTGGTAGAAAGTATGATGGGTTGGAAGTGATTGTATGGCTTTCCATGTTTATATCCATTGCCTTTTTCCCACTGGATGACAAAATGGATGGCTTTCTTGTACCATTCTTCAATGGTGGTGGGGGGTTGTCCATGGAAAAGATACACTTGTTGAACAGGACCCTAGTAGCTGCAGAGGATGGCTAATAGAACTCATATAGAGAGGTTTGAGGATGTTGGGACAGTCTAACCTGGTGGTTATGTGTCAAGAGACTTATTTAAACTCAGTAGTCTGAGTGTGAAACTGTAGGTACATGATTATCTAAGACTACCATAAAAGGTAACTACATGAGTGCATACTACAGTAAAAGGGTAGTGAATGAGTCACACTCATTCAACAACACTGTCTGAGGGAATTGGATATTCCCATAGCAAAGAAGTTGGTGAGGATAATGTTGTCCTCCAGAGTGCTGAGGGAGATCTAGTTCTCAAATTCCAAGATATGTATAAGCCCTCTGTACTCCATCTTTGTACCTCAGTATGAATATCACATTAGTCTCTCCCAGATCCTCATTTGGTCTCTCTCTTGCTTTCTTGTTCTCCTTCTCCCTTCCTATGAAATATGAGGACAGAACCTTGGTAAGGGTGCAACACATAAGTCCTGTGCCATAGTCCTCCTAGGTACCTTCCCATTACTCCAACCTTTGTTCATCCTCCAATGAACTTCATACACTGACCCTTGGACCTCAGACCAGACTTGAGTTCAGAGGTCCTGGACTTAACAAAAACCAAGTACATATGTACATACATCACACTTCACAGACCATACTGCCTGCCACTAGGATATGCACATACAGATAGGGTCCAATCACAACAGTACATACATTACCATAGATACACACAGCCCATGTATGCAAATGTCTGGCAAAGAGCAAAGCCCTACAGGACAATAAACAAGGAAAAAAAAACATTGTTGCATACCCTTGCCCATGTTGTTGTCCTAGATGTGGTGGATGCACCATCATAGTGCCTTTGCCTGTTGTTGTGGTAGTGGGTGCACCATTGCATGCCCCCACCCTCATTGTTATTATTATGGTGAGTGCACCACTGCATGCTCTCATCACATCATCACTTGTGTGGTGGGTACACCATTCACAGTGCCTTTATTGTTGTTGTGATGGTGGTGGTGGGTACATTACTGCATGCCTTCTTCCTCAGTGTCATCACCAGTATGGTGAATGCACTATCTGTGGTGTCTTCATTGTTGTTGTGGTGGGTCCTGACTTGGAGGTGTGGTGAGGAGGAGGTGTGATGAGGGGGTGTAAAGTGAGGGGGAGGTGTAGTGAGGGGGAGGTGTAGTGAGGGGAGGTGTGATGAGGGGCACAGCTTAGCATGATGAGTTGAGTGACCAATTGTTTAAGCAAGTTATGACTTACTATATGTGGAAGAAAGCCCTGGCTTGGGCCCAAGTGCTGGCTTCTAGGCCAGCTGGGCCCTCATCTAGGGCTTCTGAGAGCTCAGGGCCTAGCCTGGAACTTTTGCAAGCCTAAGCCCCTAAAAGCTGGGTCTGAGCCAGGGCTTTCAGGCCAAGCCAGGCCAGCGCAACACTAGTTAAAAGCCAGGTTGGATGCAAAAATGAATCATGCACCATAGTACTTTCCCATCTGACTATCCACATCCATTTCTCCTCCTCCAGCTTGTCTTTATCATCTAGGACCATTTTGGTGATGATTAGTATTGACTCACTGGTCACTTTGAGGTTGGCCCAGGCATGTGTTTGAGGATTGACCTTGGGCAGCAGTTATGTGAACATGAGGATATCTTCAAAGTTGGACATTGTTTGCATCAAGACAAAGTGAGAGGAAGTGAACAAAGAGGGAGATGAGAGAGGTATCACATGTTACAGAGTCCAATACATGATTGAGTGGTCATTCAATCCACCTGTATCAATATTGTCCATTTGCTAAGCCACAACTTCCCATGGTCACATGACTGACTGGGGACAGTCAGTATTCAAGTCTCCTGTGGATGTAGGAGGTCAAGCCCTCCTACAGTTATAAGCCCCCTTTTTCAGTCCATTCAAGCATCCACTCAAGTGTCCACTACATCCCCACTCCACCTGGGTAGATCTATTTTGTACTTTATTCATTTCTTCATCCATCTGAGCTCATTTGTACAATCTGCCCATTTATCCAGGTCTGGATCATGTCAGTCCAGTACCAGATTCATATCATCCAGACCAGATTGTTTTAGTATGTATGTTCCCTAAGTGCTGATTGGTGAACAGCATGCACAGCTGGAAGACTGGGTCAACTCTATGGCTGACTTGCTCAAGAATATCAGTCTTGTAATTGCTGATCTCAGAGGTCAGTTTGTCAGAACTGGGAGCACCACCATTTGAATGCAGTTCCCATTCAAACATTTGCAGGAGGCCCAAAACCATGAAGATGCCACTGGTGAAACGTTTAGCTCAGCAGTACATTAAGAAATCAGCCCATAAGACTCCCTTGGCTCCCCTTCCTCCCCAGCTTGACTCTCACCTTGACTCTCCAAGCCTGATGTGCTTATTCCTGACTCCAACCCCTCTGCAACCAGCAACCAAGTCCATTGGGTCATCACCCTGCTTCCTTGCTGAACTGTGCCTAAAGGAGCTCAGCTAGCTGCCAATATTGAGTGGGGATCTAGCCTCAACACCTAATCAGGCAGTAATTGGATCTTGTCATCATTGTTCTGACACATCCCTAGCATTTTCTGGCATCAACCCTTGACAGTAGGAACTGCAATGGACATCAAGAATGCTGCCAAGGAGGATATGGTAGAGAAGGAGAGGTTGGTTGGTGAGATGAAGGTGAATTCAGAGGATGTGATGATAAAAGATTCAGAAACTGAGTAGTATATTTAAAGGTCAGACAAATGTTGTGTAAATATCTTGGACACAGGACATTCATAGTATGTATTTGAATCTTGGATACATATAGAAAGGTTGTATTGAAGAAAAAGATGGTTTATATTGTATGAAACTGTAACCTTAAGTTTATCACTTTGAAGGCTGATATATAAAAATCTCAGTATCTGGTGGAAGTGGAGCCTTGCATGCTTTTCCAGATTGATGTGAGGTAATATGTAGCTTTAGATCCCATTTAGTTGTCAGACATGGTTCAAATGAACTTAAGGTCAATATACCCTAAGATTTATCCCCTACCTCAATAGATATGCTTGATATGAGCACCTGAGACCTTGGCTGTTGTTTACCATCCACCCTAGCACTACTGACTGAGGGCAACTCCTTTAATATTTTAACAGCTGATTTCAACTCTTTAGAGAAGGTACTGTAGTTACATTTGAGTAAAAAATTAGTTTACCATCTGAATAGACATTGTAATACATACCTCCATTACTATCACCAATTGGGGCCAGTCTTTTTAGAGTGTGTTTAGGCCAAGCAGTAATTTCAACCATTGGCCTCTCATCTCTTGGCCAAATGGATTGTGTATCACTATTAGGAAGTCTTCTGATGGCCAGCACATTGGTTTTTTGCCTTAGTAGTATGCAATCATTATTCTAAGCTGCCTGAGCAGTCTTTTTGGTGTTTATAGGCAGTCCAACCTTGAATGGCTTCTGATTATGTTAAGACATATTCCTTGGTAGTATAGTATTCTTAACTGAGGACCTCTTTACTGCATATATTGATCAAACATGGAAATAGATTCATATTTCAAGCCAATAGCTTCTTACTATGGCAATATGAATCCATCATGTCTCAAGTGTTACCTTTTGTATGGAAATCATTATGTCTTTTCACTAAGCTCAGATGTTAGAGGCTAATTGACATCTTGGTATGTTTTTTTTTTTTTTTTGAGCTTATCTGGTTTTCTAGTATGAATGCCAGGTTATGTCAACTACAGGAAGAGACCTATAATCATTATTCCTGCCCAATACAGTGAACCTTAGCCTTTCTTTTATGGATGTCTCATATCTTGATAACAAGAGATCATGAAACAGCTATGTCAATGCTTGGACTCTACCTCAGTTGCTAAAAAAGCTACCCCCTAACCAAAAATTGCATTGTATGAGCTGATAAAGGCAGGGCAGTCCAAGTCCATTGAGCTTCTTCCAGCCCTTCACAATCTGCTGATTTCTATCATATATCAAGAAGTTAACTGACAAGGAAAGAAACTTGGATGTTCTATGAATTACTTTCTTTGTATTGGGTCTTTTTCTCCCAATGGATGCTTTCAGCTAGCAAATACAGTGAGCAACAAAACCGACCCAATGTTTGCATTATTTTGATTGTTGAGCTAATATCTAGAGAACTACTAAATGAAGACCCCTAAACCTTACCCTTGGTAGAAAGCCCTGATAAAGGGCTTTC
>JBBPMX010000406.1:0-13991 GCA_038090515.1 Pulveroboletus cf. viridisquamosus | reverse complement strand
ATAACCACAGGCAATTTTTGGATGGTCATTGTGGCTGCCTCAATGAAGCGGTGAACTACAGCGTCGTGCTCGAACTCTCGCTTCGTTTGCGTAAGGCTGCGGATATTCTCAGCCGCTCTGCAAACCACCGGTTCAACAATGGGTGCCCGCTTAACTGCGGAATAGTAGACTTGGATGCGTTTGCCACGTAAGTGACCCTCGCCTTTTTTCCTGATCGCAGTCGGTATAACGAGACGGCAGGACCGCTCTTGGGAACATAACTACTTCTCCCAATGATTTTGGACCAGTGCATTTACGTTCCCGTGCCAACATAGCGCCGAGCGCGCTTATCTCTTCAACATTCTCCCCCATGGGATGTATCTCACCGACCCGTGTCCCTGGTATATCCCCGCCAGCTCTCCGTAGCCTTCGGAGGTGGACCGCCACCTCGTGTGCTCCGGACCCGCCTGCTTCATGGGAAGAGACCTTCATGAACTGGGAGCCATCACGGCGGAGTTGACTTGTGTTGTATCTTTGTTGTTATCCCATGCTTTTGAGAGATACCCCGTTTTGTAGCATTTCCCGCATCTCCCATGTCATTACTGCGAGAAGCAGAGTAGAAGGCAGTTGAGATTATCAACAAGTTTGGATTAGACAACATGGCCTATGATGAATATGAGGTATACTTTCTGAGGACCCATGGTCTACTGGGGGAGATGCGGCAAGCCTGGCGTGTCAGCGACATTGCGGAAAGTCCCAGCCGACTTGGACTCAAAACCAACGCGGGATGCAGTCTCGAATCACCGAAACTCACGAGGAAGTGTTGCAAACTGTTTCCCGTCCACGTGGGAAGCGGGTTGTCACGCTGCGTCACAGTGCGGGTTTGATCTCCGAACAAGCCGAGGACAACCGAGGGCGGGCAGCGCAGCCGTACAGGCTTCACCGACAGGCGAGGGAGTAAAGTTATTGCAGGGAATGTTTGTAATTATCGTCCGCAACATATTGCACAAAGGGTGGTGACGAAAAACAACCGCGTTGATTGCAAACCCATTTTGCATTATCTTAGGTGTTTGCAAGACTGCAGTTGCAACAGTCCCTCCGACTGTTGCAAACTTGCTCTGACCCTTTCCTGCATACCGCAATATGCCCTCCCTTGCAAATCCCCTGTGCATCATGCAATATACCCCCTCGCTCGTGTGAGCCAGCCTTGTTGCAATACAATTGCGCCCGTTCCACTCCTGCAAACCGGACATAACTGAACGTGTGTACCCCTCCGACTGTTGCAAACTTGCTCTGACCCTTTCCATGCTGCAATACGCCCTCCCTTGCAAATCCCCTGCGCACCATCATGCAATATACCCCCTCGCTCGTGTGAGCTGCTGGCTTTGTTGCAATACAATTGCGCCCGTTCCACTCCTGCAAACCGGACATAACCGAACGTGTGTACCCCTCCGACTGTTGCAAACTTGCTCTGACCCTTTCCATGCTGCAATACGCCCTTCCTTGCAAATCCCCTGCGCACCATCATGCAATATACCCCCTCGCTCGTGTGAGCCGCTGGCTTTGTTGCAATACAATTGTGCCCGTTCCGCTCCTGCAAACCGGACATAACTGAACGTGTGTACCCCTCCGACTGTTGCAAACTTGCTCTGACCATTTCCATGCTGCAATACGCCCTTCCTTGCAAATCCCCTGCGCACCATCATGCAATATACCCCCTCGCTCATGTGAGCCGCTGGCTTTGTTGCAATACAATTGTGCCCGTTCCGCTCCTGCAAACCAGGCACTCGTCTCATCCCTCAGCCTTGTTGCAAGACCAAACCTACTGTCACTGCTCGTGCGAACCAAATAAGCTTGTGTTCTCTTGCAAGATCGTGTATGTCCCACCCTCTGGTAAACTCGGAGTTTAGGGAGTGCACTCATGGACTCTTGTGTAATGAATTTCGTTTAATGGTTCTCTACTTTCAATAGACATAGCGCTTGTAGCATATATACACAATCGCAAGTGTGACATTGAGTCTGACACCACTATTAGTAGCCAAATGAACATGGTTGTTCGCACTGACATTACATGAGATGCGCTGGAGTAAGTTCTGTATGGATAAGTGTCTATGGTTCGGTACATCGGATCAAGTTCAACAACATTTGCCAGTATATAAAACCATCCCTACGCAACCCTACACTTTCTATTCTCCTTGGTTAACATGTGATCACTCGGACAAGAAATACTGCTTACTTGCTCTTCGGTGTAGTAGTTCCCACAGGCCTGTTGTCACCCGAACGCTTGCCAGTGCCTTTCACAGTTCTCTCCTTGTTCGAGTCCGCAGTTTTCTTGCCTCGACTTTTTGGCTTTTGAGTAATCACAGTCGCCGGGGGGGGGATGTGGTTCTCTTTTCCAATCGCATTGTCACGCTGCGCACGCTGAGAGGGGACAATCTTTCTCTTCGAGCATCCGGCTGTGTTCAATGCATCGTCCTCGCTGCTTGTCAGAGGTTTGCTTTGGCGTTCATTGACAATCCCGAGTTGAGTCGGGGGGAGGTCAAGTGGGGGTTGGATATTGAAGGTAATATCCGATAGCGGTTCAGACAATAAGGAAGGCGATGGTGTCAGCTGAGATGGAGGGGGGAGAGGAAGCTGTTGGATGCTGGAAGGCGGTTCAGGCACTGAGGAGGGGGTGGGCGTTGGGTGAGCCGCTGGAAGAACCGGTAGTGGGGGAGCGTTGCCAATGTTTGTCATTTGCAATCCGGCCGCCACACCAGTTCCAATAGCATTGAACTGAGGTGCTAGGTTGAAATTGAAGCCCGAAGTTGGAGATCCCCCGAACGGCATAAAGGGTGGAACGACGCCAATACCCTGCGAGAGGTCATTGACGCTCAATGGTACACTTTGAGGGGGTGCATATGTGACAGGCTGGCTCGCCACAGATTGTATTCCTGGATGAAAGAACGAACCTGCCAAAAAGGGATCATTCCAAGTGTTGAAGACGCCGAGCGAGGGATCGTTAGCGTTGAGGAAGTGCGATAGCGGACCAGGGACGAGTTCGCCACAAGGATTAGTCAGGGACGACACAGGAAGTTGATTGGCGGATACTGGGTTTGCGCCATTGCATTGCAAGAATGGTGGACCAGGCGGTGTTGCAAGATCAGCAATCATGGGTGTTGGCGAAACAATCGAGAGAGGTGTTGCAAGACTGGACAACGGACTAGTGGTAAGTGTGCTGGGAAGCGTTGCAAGATCCAACAAACAAGGATGCGGATGCCCGGCTCCCGTAGCGTAGTTTGCAACATGAGGGACAGCACTGATAGGCTGCGAGACAAGTGGTGTTGCAAGATCGGTGGCGGGGGATGTTGGCGAAGGGATGCAGAGAGGTATTGCAAGACTAGCTTTAGGCGACGAACTAATGGCGGGATGTGCGCTGGTTGCAAGATGGGCAGGGAGTGATACTGCAAGATCTGAGATGGTACTCGCCACGTTTGAAATGGGGGACGGGGTATAAATATCCGACGATGAAGCAGGTCCATCGCCATCATCATCCTTGGTTCCTTCGTCACCACTCCAGGACTCACCCTCCTCAATGTCGACATTGCCGTCCTGCCTCCCGTTATCGTCGTTACCGTCCTTTGATTCATCGACGTTGGGCGTGCCTTCCTTGCCTTCCATCGAGGCTTCATCCCTCATCGCAGACGTTGACTGATTTGTATCTATCGTTGATATGAATCAGTGTGCTGTCGCTCCATTCAAAATGTAAGCTCACCATATACACGACTCAGGAACTCTCCAAATGCCTCCACCAGATCAGTGTCGAACTTCGGGTACACATCGGCAAAGTCATAGCCTTCTGCTGTCTGACCCGTATGTAGACTATCATTATACATATCAGTGCAGCTAAGACGGTGTCACAACCAGACGAACCTTGTGATCATGTTCCCTCCACCAGGGTTATCTGGATCAGGGCCACCCATCAAGACGCTAAACTTCCAGCCTGTCTGGCAACCGAAGTGGTCAAGCAGGCACTGGAGTGCAGGGCCACATTGCTGGATGTTGCTGCATAGGATGGATCAGTATGTGAATGAGAGGTAGGTGTGAGAATGCTTACCTGCGAACTGCAGCTGGATCGGTTTCCACTTGGCCGTCATTGGAGTCGGAGTTGACGGCATCAGAAGATGTCTCTGCAGCCGCTTCGTCATCCTTCTTACGTCGGTTCCTTTTCCTCTCCTCATTGCAGATCTTCTGAACTTCGGCCTTGATTTCAGGCGTCTCACTCTCGTACATCGACCGAATCTTCAAGTTGACTTCTGTGATCAACATTCCTTTCGTAATATGGGGCTGGATGCGCGACTGGTAGTAGGTCTTCGAGTAGATTTCCCACGGCTTCCTCGCACGCGTCTTTGGCTTGAGCAAGGTTTCCACAATCTTTGCCGTCTTTGAGTTTGCTGAGCGCTTGTCCCCAGCACCAGAGTGCCAGTGCATCCAACGTCGTAGCTGATCCTGGCGTTGCTTTATGGCATTGGAAAGGGTCTCTGTTTGCGTGGCTGTCAGGGTAGCAGACTCGGGTACACCAGATAGAGCAGAGTCGCGCTCAGGCCAATTTTGGAATCACCTCTGAAAGAGGTTCGGCCAATGTTTGGTGTAATTACGGCCCCCGATCTGCTTAAATGCCGCAAGCTCCTGTTTGAGGAAGGCCTTTTGCTCCTCCGTAGTCCACTCTTGAGGCATCTAGTCGATTTTAGAGTTGATATGTATCTGAGTTCGTCGACACTTACTTTTTTGGCTACTAATGGGCAGGGCTCAGATAACGTGTGCGGTACTGGGCTGAAGACAAAACGTAAATTAGACGCTAGGCAGAGCATATGTGCAATGGTGTGGCTTACCTTCTGTGAGAGCAGTGTAAAACTGATAACACGCGAGATAGCAAGAGCACGCGTTGTACCTGGTAGAGGACGCCGTAGAATGAATGAAATACTCGGGTCATGCATATGGATAATACTCACCTTTTGGAAACAGGTGTAGGTGCAATGACGCATCTGTCATGAGGACACGCGTATAGAGAAACGTAGATTGCATGTAGGAGAGGGCCCAGAACAGTTTGGTAGGGTGATATGTGTGTACTATGGGGTATAGGACACGTAGAGCGCGTGCCGAGGGGGCTTTAAGTGAGGGATGGAACTGAAGCAACGCCTACCTTCTTCTGCGCGATATAAAGCTGGTGCAAGGGCATTCAACAAACACGCTAAATATGGAATGGGAAGGGGCCAAAAAGATAGTGACACACGACTCACTCGAGACCCCTCTCATTGTCCACTAGGACGCCTACATACATAGCGATGAGGGGGGCAACAATAACATGGAACAACTTACTGGAAGACCCCCCTCACCATCCGTTTCGGTGCCAGATATTGTAGCGTTAAATGGGTTCTATTTGAGCAAATATTTGGGTCCATAAACTGGTGGACGAGGTTCTTTCTACGGTCGGTCACCTTGGTGTTAGCTCCAAGTGATTCTCGCGATTAATGGATACCAGATCTACTGTAAAGTGATATCGGGTGCGACTTGATACAGTAACAAGCCTTTATGCATCAACTCACTCACGTTGACGCCTTCCATTGCGCCCATGAGTAGATCCTCTAAAATTTTCACGACGGTGCGGACAGCCTTTTGGAGCTCACTTGCGGGAACTACGCCTGCCTCACACAGGTGGGCAGCGGTCAGCTTCCACAGATGCTCCTCCAGAGCCTCAACAGCCGAGAGTGTACTGTAGACGTCTTTGTAGTCTTGTGAGGAAATGAAACCTTCGCAAAGCGCTTGCAGCCGCTGACGAGAAGAACTTCCTATGATATTTTTCAGAGAATCTTCAATCGCCAAATATGAATCACCAGGCATCGCAAGTGAACCTGTCCTGTAAGTATGCAAACATCGTTCATTAGTCTGTGATAAGAAACATACTGGTGCAACCGACCAGACATGTGCATAGTTCTTTGAACCCTTGGGCCTACCAGGGCTGTATGCATGATAAGAACATATAATTCAATTGATGAGAGTACGTACCAGTGTGTAAGCATAGGGTTGCTGGAAGACGGCTCACCAATGAGTTGAATGGCATTCTGGCTTCTATCCAGTCAAGCAGTCATCAACAACGAGCGACCCAAATCATATAGGACGTGATGACCAACCTAGTCCCAGTTTCCTTCCGTCTATCTGCATGGCTCTGGTTGATTGTGTTACGATTCCTGGTATTTGCATTAATGAACTACAAAGATGAGGCAAGTGAAAGGACGTACTTCGCATAGTACTTGGCTCGGTACTGGCGAGCAGCCATAACTCTCTCCTCTGGAGTCTTGTATAACTTTGGGTAGCCCATACAAACAGGTTCGGTGAGAGTGCACCGTTGATTGTTGTATGGAGAGGATGTGGAAGTTGTGCCTATGCTGCAATAGTGGAGTGGGTTATGGGAGAAGAACACGTAGACCAGAGTAGCCTTACTAACTTTAGCATGAGTTCACGTCAGTTTCATGCATCATGGTGGGAGATTTATTCGCATCAAATATTCCTCTGTTCCACAACATCTGTAGATCACGGAGTACGCTGGAGTGAGCATTCAGAACGTCTGAGGTTCCAATGAGTCAGTTAGCACTGTTTGCATATCATATCTACAACGTGAAATCACAACTACATTGGCATGTGGGGTTACCTACTAAGCGGCTTTGTACAGTTGTGCTAGTCATGTCTTGTGTAGTCAGGGAACCGCACAAAGTACTCTCATTTTAATGTGTACAGTACAATGAACCCATAGTATATCTATTGACTGTGGTCTACCAAGTATTGTACCATTCGTCCTCTGCCCGTACTGGGTCGGATCCTGACGCTGATCGGTCGGCCACGTGACATGCTGCCTTGTGGCTCCAGTGTTGGAGATCTCGATCTTGTGGCACATCTGGGTCGGATCCTGACGCTGATCGGTCAGCCACGTGACATGCTGCCTTGTGGCTCCAGGAGATCTTGACTTGGATCTTGTGGCACCTGTCAAATGTGAATCCCGCTGTGAACTTGTGGCATTGAGGTCCGATGAACTAGTACGGAGCTTCACAACATGGAGGAGTTCTAGAACTCCACCAGCTTCGCGCTGCCAGTGGTGAATCTGCTTCCAATGAACGACTCAAAATGATTTCTATTCTAAGACTGATGCTAGCTAGTGTATGTATTGCACGATATTATCGTCAATCGCGTCCAAGATTAGACAGCATCCGTGATCTGCAGATCTGACTCTTTCATAGGCCGCACCCTTGACACCAACGACGAGAGGCGCTATGTTTACCCTGGTATTCATCAGGATGGGACATGAATTACACGCGGATTATTACGACTTACCAACGTGAGAAGACACCAACCAATTTGCCTCGTGTAACAAGGTAAAATGGACCCTCACTTTCCTCACATGGTTGGATATGAGCAAACCCATTGTATTGAGAGATTTCGTGCCCGCTTGGGACAGTGACGTTCATATTCACAGGAAGAGGTAAGGGACAGTCAGCTGATAAATACCTGTATTAACTCCTACTGACTGATAACAATACGAAACATACTTCCTTGAGCCTGCCCATCACCAAGTAGGTACGATGAACGAAGGCGGATTGCAGTGACAAGGAGATCTGCATGATGTGGGGGTATAATGGCACGTCGAATATTGTCAAGAAGTACTGTCAAATCGTCAGCGAGTGTGTTGTAAGAGTAACAAGGAGAATACCCCCAACAGTGATAACGTTAGAACGTTGCCGAGGGTTATGCATGGCCGAGGAATGAAAATTTTGTAGGCCGATGGCGAATTACATCCCAGCTTAAGAGGCGCAGGACAGTGTTTATCCAGAGTTCCCATTGATCTGTGGGAAATCCCTGTGAGAAGACACGATATTTTCAACTGGAAGACTCGCTCATGGAGGTCATCAATCACATGATTTTACTGGGGACCTTCAAGCTGGACTTCCACATGACGAACAAAAGGTGCGATGCCTGAGGCCTGAGTACTTGAGTACTTGAGTAGTCAGCATATCTCTGAGTTGTGCTCATATCTCTGAGCGTCTGTCGCAAACTGGCTTAACATACAAATTACATAAAGGAATTCACATGGCTGACTCGACTCGTGCCTACCAGTGGTCATATCTCCGAGTATCTCCGAGCATGCAAATTAAAGGAATTCACTTGGTTGACTCGACTACTCGCACCTACCAGTGGTCCTGGTCAGTAGCTTCAGTATTCGATAAGCTGTGCGGCAGTACTTGTCTCAGAATAAGCGAGTTCCCCGCTGGCGTACCTGTAACGTAAATAATATTCAACATGGCGGTCGTGAGGCTGCTGTCGCCACGAGTTATTAATATCTCGCAAAGTTTACCGATCGGACACTCTGTACGAAACTGACTGGACTATGGCCTCGATGGAAGGTAACGACAATGGAAACCCTTCGTCATTGGGTGATAGTAAGTACGCGACATTTGAGCAGTTTGTTGAGTCTGACATGTCGCAGCGCAAATGCAATCTGATCATCACTCACAGGATAAGCTGAAGCTGAAGATGGTCAAAGGTTTCAAGGTTCACCGTCGAATGGGCGAACCTGGTTCTGGGTCGATGGCATGCCACACAAAGATCAGGTCAGATCATTCGGGCATGTTACAATTAACAAAGAAGCTGTACAAATCAAGCAAAAATGGTCGGCCACCGCTGACACAGGCCCCTTCACCGCTCAAGCACTCGCTTCTTGAGCCAACCGTCGTTCCAATAGTTTGTATTGATAACCTACCAGAAACTGTAGACCTTGGTGTTCTTGACCATACCCCGCGGCAACAGACAGCAACAGTGCGTACGTTTTAGATCACTTCTATCTGACTCACACTATGCTCACAGGACTGGCCTATCCTCGGGTGGATGGAACATGACCGGGAAGACTTCCTTCGTGAACTGATTCATTTAGAAGGCCGCGGTGGAATTTACACGTGCACGGTGTGCAAGAAAAGTCCTGCAAAATACCGTTGCCATGACTGTCTGGCCCTCAATTTGTACTGCAAAGATTGTGTCTTGTCAAGGCACGCCAGCCTGCCTCTCCACCACATTAGGGTACGCACGTTTGTTTCGACATATGAACCTGCATCTGATAGGATAAAATAAGGAGTGGCAGGACGTATACTGGGCTCGAACGTCACTCAAGGAGCTCGGACTAGTAACACAACTTGGTCATCCAGCAGGTGTATCTTGCATCTTGCCGAAGGTCCCTTATGCGGACGACTTCGTAGTTATTGATGGAAATGGAATACATTCGGTGGCTCTACGGTTTTGCGGTTGTGAGTCTGCCGAAACTCACGTTCAGCAACTACTTCGACACCGCCTATTCCCTGCAACTACCGACAAACCGCGCACCGCAGCTACATTCAGCGTGCTTGAAGAATACCATCTCCTTTCTCTCGAGTCAAAGGTATCTGCGCATCATTTCTACAACTCTCTCGTGCGTCATAGCGACAACACTGGACTGTCTCCACCAAAGGTAAACGATGCGTTGAATCCATTAGTCACTGGTACTAATAATATTACTTAGGATCGCTATGATCAATTTATGCGTATAGCCCGTGAGTGGCGCCACCTCAAAATGCTGAAACGAGCAGGGCGGGGTCATGACTCCAGGGGTGCAGAGGGATCGAAAGAAGGAGAATGCGCCGTCCTCTGCGCTGCTTGCCCTCAGCCAGGTAAGAACCTTCCAGACAACTGGGAATGAGTTTCCAAAGAGAAAGAGTAAGTGATTCCTTTTATCGTTAATTAACTGCTAATGTATGACAGATGGCTGTATACACTCTTTATTGCCATCGATGCCAACTTCCGGTTGAAGCGCCGGGCTGTATCCAAGGATGCCTATGACCCAAGCCTCAGCAGAGGATGGTCGTACTTCGTTGAGGAGTTATCGTACAAGCTGTATCTAAACAAGCACACGAATACCCGGCAAGGGGCATGGCGTTGATCTGCATGTGATCGTATTACTAATAGTTCGACAGAAAAGCTTATGCGCCAGCCATGATGCTGTGAATGCAGCCGATACAAAGAATTCGAAGGGGCTGGCGGCCACTGGTGTGGGCAGCATCTGCTGCTCACGACATGAAATGAAACTGCCGGGTGGGGTGGGTGACCTTCAAAAAGGGGAATGGTATGTTCGTATCTTTGCCCTTCGGTCCGATCTGATCCTAGAAAATTTTGATTTCTTAAGTTACGTCAACATGGATTATTTATTTTTCTCCGTCCTTAAGGATACTCCCCTCAAATCGTTCAATGTTTCTTATGATATCGCATGCCAATGGACTCGTCACCTTTGGGAGCGTATGGTGTCTCTTCCAGATACCCTTCATTTCTCTTATCAGGATCGAAAGATCACCACTTGCGTGCCAAAATTTCATCTCCCAGCTCATATCGCTGAGTGCCAGTGGAAGTATTCGTTTAATTTTATAAAAGGCGTTGGTCGAATGGATGGTGAGGCACCTGAGCGTGCCTGGTCAACCCTCAATGCTGCTGCTTCCAGCACAAAGGAAATGGGCCCTGGGCACCGACGCGATACCCTTGATGACCTGATTGGTGATAGTAACTGGAAAAAGTCTATTTGTCTTGGTAAGTCATGGCCATCGCTGCTACCGGGGCCCTTCGACTAATTGACATGAGATGGAGGTGAGTCTATACTCCTCAAGCTAAAAGAAGCGGTTCCACAACGAAATGAACATCAAGAAGATCTCCGGGAATTTGAGGTGTCTCTTTCGGCACAATACAAAGAGCAACTCACGCAGTGGAAGAACGATGTCGAGGCCTGGGAGGCTGACATGTCCAAACCGAATCCATTCAAGGTCAATACTGATTGTAAGTCCCAGTTTCATACTCTCGCATGTCGTACTATTCACTCTCTTGCCCAAAGCTGTTACCCAGGCAAGTATACGCTTATAGCTCGCAAAGGATGATGCGCGGTATACGCTGGCCACAACCGGTCTCCCGGTCCACCCCGATATTTCTCCAAGCGTTCTCATTAGTATGGGAATTGACTTGGAGGATCAACAGTAAGCAGCTTCGCTTTTCTGTATCAAGTCCCTCTCAGTAATCCCCACGCGTATTTTAAGACGTTGTTTGCTCTTTGACCTCAAAAACATTGGTCTGCATGCAACAGATCAGCAGAAAACGAAAGTGCTTCAGCGAAGCAATGTGCTGATGAGACGGATGGAGTCTTGGGCTGCCGTTCAGGTATCATATATCCCATTCGTTGCCTCTCTGCGAGCTGGGACTTTTCAGGACATCGGGAACAAACCCGAGACATTTCCGCTATTATTGCCTTCCGCTCTTCCACGCCAGATACCATGCAGCCACAACCTTCAGGAGATTGAGTGGCAACTTCATATCGGTCAAGCTCACGATGCCCTTGAAGAACTTCGCCAGGCGTTGCGCACACATTCATACATGGAACGCTTCAAGGATAGGTTTTTACGAGGACAAGGTGCTAATACTCGTGCGAGGAACTCGCTGAAATTGGTGGATACGAAGATACAGTCAAGTGCGGCCGAGTATCGCTCTGCCTACATCGCTCTGCTAGAGCTCTCCACGCGCCTAGGGAAGACTGGATGGAACTGTAATCTCCGATCCCTGCAAGATGAAGACATACAGTCCATGACTGTAGGCACGGAAGACCGCGCGAGTGAAGGGCGTAGACGCCTCTCATGGATCTGGCTATTAGGTGGTTATGGCGAAGGGACTGCTGACAGGGACCCAGGCTTACAAGACGGTATGTAACACGTTCTAATGTCCTTTGCCTCATCAGACTAACTTGTGCTTCAGCAATCCGCATAGAATGGTGTAAAGCCCGTGCGCGAGCACATCGGTGGGCAGAGGAGGTGGAGTTACTAATGGAAGAACAACGCCGGGTTCTGGAATTCCTTCGCTGGCAGGAGACCTGGTGGTTGGCAAAGCAAGTTTCACTTGATACAGACGACCCATCGCTCAGAGAGGGGATCCAAGCCTATGCCTTGCGACAAGCGGCGCTCAGGCATGACTTACGCACGCACTTTACCAAATTGTGGAGGGACACAAAACGGTATACAGAACTCGGGCTTACTGAAGATGATGCTTCGTCAGATAGTTCGGAGACATTCGATAGTAATTGTATCTAGGATCTGTGTCCGGCATATCAGAAGTCTCGGAGATCTAGAACCTGTCATCTAAGATAGGATTAATTAGATGCGATCCATCGAGGAACCATTTGTTGCCTTAGACCTTGAGTACTAAATGGACAAGGTAATGGATGCCCACTACTCTCCCCTCTGTCGACTGCACCTCGGACAATTATGTCTGCAGTGGACTCTGAACGCGTGGTCACGGTTTTCATACCTTCAGGTGTCCAACTTCAGTCTATTACAGTGACATATGACTATGACATTGATCGACCTGTCATAAGCATCCTATGCACCGTTCCTTTTTTAACTAACTCCGAGCTCCAACAGTTGCTCGAGGTCTTTGAAGAGAGAACTTCTCGCCATGAACTTCGAGCCCTTTCTGCCTTGCAAGATGCAGCTATCAAGGTCGAGAACAACCCTGTTCAGCTGCCCAGTGACCTTGGTGATGTAAAATCGCCCATCAAGAGCGAGGTTGTCCAGGCCCTGGTGAGAATCAGTCCAATCAGCGAAGTCATGTTCTCATACATTAATTAATAGATTTCCAGCGACGCGAGAAATCCCACCCATGTGAAAAGTGAACATGTTGGTGCTGGACCATCAGACGCCATGCCATCTACAGAGTGCCGCAGGTCAAAACGCTTAAAGGCTTGGAGGGAGTAATGAACCGTAGATGTAGAGCTTTTTCATTGCATACACATGTTACATCGAAATACAATTCCACTTGTGATGAACTATACAATAAAGTAAGCGTATTCTTGCAAGATTCGGGGGAAAATGAGCCGTCGTGCAAGCTTAAGTCCTAGGATGCATGTTGCAAGACACCTGTCACGAAGTATCATCCAAGTTGCGGCGCATGTGCCAAAGTCTTGCAAGCGGTCAGATAGAGAAGACTTGCAACGGACGTACCGTGAAGTCCTGCAAGTCGCGGCGCATGTGCCAAAGTCTTGCAAGCGGTCGGATAGAGAAGACTTGCAACGGACGCGCCGTGAAGTCCTGCAAGTCGCGGCGCATGTGCCAAAGTCTTGCAAGCGGTCGGATAGAGAAGACTTGCAACGGACGTACCGTGAAGTCCTGCAAGTCGCGGCGCATGTGCCAAAGTCTTGCAAGCGGTCGGATAGAGAAGACTTGCAACGGACGCACTGTGAGGTCCTGCAAGTCATAGCATGTGTGCCGAAGTTTTGCAAGTGGCCAGACAGTGGAGAAGGCATGCGAGAGACACGCCATAAAGTCTTGCACGTCACGGTGCATGTGCTGAAGTCTTGCAATATTGATCCCGCTAGTTCGAACTGTACCTCACTAGAGTGTATGCGGTAGTACAATACCGCGTGAAGTATACAAGAGGGCAAGGCCCACTTTGCAACACGACATTGGTTTTTTCCAGCTAACGCTCATGATTACACTATCGTGTTTTGTGCAAATTGGGGTGACGCTAGTTGTCGGGCATACTGCAATAAATACACAGGATCTGGTGTCACCGACTCGGAATTCGGTGTCGTTTGCACAAAAATACCACCCATGTCTTGTTCTAAATTATGAATAGGATAATTGGTAATCTAGTGATAGTGTGGAATCATATGAGATCCACTAATGAGGTCCACTAGTGCTTTACAGTGGGACAGTGCAGAATTAGACAGGAATGTATTATGTATCATGTATTGGCCTCACCTGCATCTGCAAAAATGGAAGGTTGGGGGCTCCTTGAACCACTACCACCATGGTTGGCTACTATCCCATGCTTCAAGTGGGGCAAGGACACCTGGCAGGCAGAGCCTGGCCCCCCACTAAAAAGAAACCTACTGGCCTGGAACAGCCCAAGTGAGCACTGAATAAACCCTCTGA
>JBBPMX010000405.1:0-14016 GCA_038090515.1 Pulveroboletus cf. viridisquamosus | reverse complement strand
GTCTCCAGAAATTCATGACCTGAATAAAGAGTTTATTCCTGAGATAGATGATAGTGTTGAATGAGTGTGACTCATTCACTACCTTTTTACTGTAGTACGCATTTAGTTACCTTTTATGGTAGTCTTAGATAATCGTGTACCTACAGTTTCACACTCAGACTACTGAGTTTGAATAAGTCTCTTGACATGTAACCACCAGGTTAGACCATCCCAACATCCTCAAACCTCTCTATGTGAGTCCTATTAGCCATCCTCTGCAGCTACTAGGGTCCTGTTCAACAGGTTATGAGCCCCAGCTCAGCAGCTGATCCTCATACAGCGCCTTTATGGCTGTGTTTGGGTTGATCTGGCTAAACCTGGATGCATAGAGCTTTTGCTCGACACACAAACACATAGTAGTTTGCACCATTTACCTATTCAGACCAAACTGCAGCCTGGTGTGGTATATCTGGCTGCATAGTTAGAACTGTTTACCTGAGTCAAGCCAGACCTTGGCATGCTGGTATTTACAGCTATACTATTACATCATGTATGATAGAGTACCAGTTTGTGCCATTAATCTAAGTCGGGCCGAACTGTGGCACGCTGGTTTTTCTGACTGCACCTGATACTTGTCATGTGCATTCGAACATTAGTTTATGCTGGTGGGCTCACCCTCACCATGCTGCATCTAAAGTTTGAGCATGATTCTAGCATCAGATTGTGCTATTTATGGCTGCACTATGCTGGACACTATGGGGAAACTTTGTCATTCTGATGCACTTTGCCTGCTGTAGAACTACTATGTCTTTGAATATTGCTGCTTCCCAAATTCCTATCTTTACTGGCACCAACTAGGGTGTTTGGTGGCCTGCTATCACTGCCTACACGCAGTCACTCAGGTGCATGTGATATATTGACTTCCCTGAGCCTGATACCTCTTCTTCTGGAGATGACTTCGATAGCAAAATCCAGAATTATTACATCAAGTGGCATGAGACCAATTCCCGCATCACTGGCTCTATGTTGATGACTATGTTGTCAATCCTTCAGCAGAAGTACTCTTCTCAGACCATTGCTAAGGACCTTATTAAGGCTCTCAAGGCTGACTTTGCATCTGCAGGCCTTTCCCAGGTCTATGGGGATTTCAAGGCCATGATGGACACCACTATTCCTGCCAACTTGCATCCTGGAAATGCTCTCCAGCATATCCAGAACCACTATGCCAAACTGGTGAGTGTGGAGTATGAAGTACCTGAGAAGATCCAAGCAATGATCCTTATGTTGAAACTACCTGCAAATATGGACATAGATGCTTGTGCAAAAGAAGGACACAAAAGGGAACCCCATCCAACCTACTGTCAAGGAAATTGTAGCTGCTATCACACTCTCATGGGAGTAGTGCTCTGCTATGGGTGGCGAAGCTTGTGCAACTGGGACCCAACAGGCCCAGAAGATCAGCGCTGTCAAGCGCAAGGAAGAGGGTAATCCCTCCTTCAAGTCTCAGCAGCAGTCTCCTTCAGTACCTTCTGGACAGCAGGAGGGTGATAGCGCAGACAAGAAGGGGAAGAAATGACCTCGTAGAAAGTGTGCTGGCAAGGCTGCTAAGCACAATCACCTCTTTTTTGTAGAGAATGAGACACAGTTTGCATCAGTTGCTGTAGTGCCAGCCTATGTTTTTACTTCTCCTGTTGTTGATCCATGTATTGCCACTCACCAGCCTGCCAAGCGATACCAAGGAACTCAAGGGCCTCCTGCCTTTGATTCAATAATCAAGGCTTTTGATCTTGCCCATCAGCTTGGGATCCAGCCTACTGCTGAAACCATCCAGTCCCTTGATCTGGCATGTCCCCTCCTCGAATGTCTTGATTTGTCCAGCCCTTCTTTATCATCATCCACATCCTACCAGCCAGAGGCTATTTCTGTGCCTGATGCCCCTGCCCTCTCCTCCACTTATGTTGCCCCTGCTGTGAAGCTTCCACCATCAGCCCCTTATTCCTCGAAGAAATCCCAAAAGTGCCACATCATAGCTGCTCCATCCATCTCCTGGGACACTGATGATGAGGTGGATATCTACGGTTCCAAGACTGAGGTCCAAGGTCACTATGACCAAGAGGATCTCAGGTTAGTACATTCCTATTCATCATTGCACCAGTACTCATCTGCTACCGCTGCTTTTCCCTATGCACAAACTAATGTAGTGGAACTGAGTAGCTGTATATACTTCCAATGTATCAGTGCTGAGCCAATGTGAGCATCTTTGTGCCCATGACTCCCAATCTTCATGCACATGGTGTGGAAAGCCTGATCATCCATTTTGGATTCTTGACTCTGATGCATCACTGCACTTTACTCCCCATCGCTCAGACTTCTCTGAGTATGTTCCTTTGAAGGGGAAAGACCAAATACTGGTTCATACTGCTGCCAACATACTACAAGTACAAGTAGTCGGCACAGGCCTTATACATGTTCCCTGGCTTGACACTGATGGCAAACATCATACACTGGAGTTATATGATGTAGGGCACTTGCCCAACTCCAAAGTTCACCTTGTGTCATTAGGACAACTGCTACACAAAGGCGCCAAAGTCAAAGGCAATGCTCAACAGATTACTGTTATGTATGGAGATGGCAACATCTTGGCGCCCTTTACTCCTGGCCCACTTGACCCTAACATGTACATTCTGGAGTCAGCAGATGTCTCTAAGGATATGCATACTATCATCTAGCCTACATGGGAAATCTTACATCGCTGGTTAGGTCATCCCTCTAAGGAGGTCCAGAAGCATGCGCAAAAACATATGCGAGGCTTCCCTGAGACATCCGCACCACAGGAGGACATTATTTGTCCTGGCTGTGCTATGAGCAAGATGTCCAATTGCGCCTTTCCACCTGATGTGCATAGAGCCAGTCAAGCATTCAAGCTTGTGCACTCTGACATAAAGTCATTTCCTATCGAATGATATCACCACTTCAAATATGTCATTACATTTGTGGACAATTACACCTCCTTTGCCTGGATGACCTCTTTGCACACTAAAGATGCTGCATTGACAGTCACTAAACATTTTCTATCAATGGTCCAGACACAGTTTTCTGCCAAAGTCAAAGGATGGATGTCCGATGCAGGGGGAGAGTACAAATCTCATGCTTTTGATAAGCTCTTGGCTGACAATGGGATCTGTGTATTCCAGAGTGCTCCACATGTTCCATAGCAGAATGGCTGGGCTGAGCACTTTATGCACACTGCCATGGACAAATCAGAAGCTATGTGCCTTGAGACTTGCATTCTTGATAGCTGGTGGGAATTTTCAATGACACATGCTTGTCATTTGTATAATAGGACACCGCTCCACCAACATGAATGGCATACCCCTTATGAGCTCCTTTACAAGGAAAAGCCTGATATTAGCCACTTGCGCATGTTTGGTTGTGCAGCATACATATTCATCCCTCAGGATGTGTGCACCAATAAGATGGCTCCTAAGTCAGAGCTTATGCTGTACCTAGGTGTTGCTCCTGGACACGAGAGCAACTACATTTTTATGCACTCTCCCACAAATGTCATTTTCACATCTGCACACACTCATTTTGATGAAGTGCAATTCCTGAAGTGTAAAACTTCAACTTGCAGACAACCCGCTGCCCAAACCCCTGTTCCTGATGGAGTTGATGTGCAGCTACCAGTGCCACCTCCTGTCAGTCATGAGGACCAAAACCATCCTCAGCCTCCTCGTCTACTGACTCCTTCCCTTGTTCCACCTCCTAGTCCCCCATCCGCTCCATGTACTCCATTGCCTAGACGTGCTTTATCCCCTCCTTGCCAACCTCAAAAGGAACCTCGCCCTCCTATGCCTGCTCCTCCACTCCACCCTCAGTGTGAATGTTGTGTGCCCAGGCAGCCTGATAATATGTATGGTGATGACTGACACCCTGTGAATCAGCTGAAGGATATAGAGCATACCTCTCGATGGTATGATGTTATTGAGCCTGGCCCTTCTAGGGTTTCAGCTCCTAGAGAGGATATACTAGGTCACTCCTTCTTCACCACCTGAAAATGCTGCATCTCCATCATCTCCTACTGCTCATAGTGAGGAGGATGTTGAGAAGCTGTGTCGGGAAGGGGAAGCAGACCTCATCATATATCTAATGAATAAGGCGATTGTATCGGCCGATTCTGCAGGATTAAAGCCGATTTGCAAATGGACTTTTAGGGACATTCTTAAACTACTCTCTGCAGATCAGAAGGAGTGGAAGGCTGCTTGCCATGAGCAGCTAGAGATGCTCAAAAAGTGAGATGTATATGAGTTGGTTGACCGCCCTAAACATCAGCAGGTCATTAAGAACAGATGGATCTTTGACATCAAGCCAGATGGTCGAAAGTGTGCACAACTAGTCACAAAAGGATTTTCCCAGATCGAAGAACTCAACTTTGATCAAATATTCTCTCCAGTTGTGCACTTCGAGACAGTGTGGCTTATGCTTGCACTAACTGCCCTGGAAAACTGGCATATCGAGGCTGTAGACATCCACAGCACCTACCTATATGGCCGCTTGGATGAAGAGATCTACATGGAACAGCCAGAGGGATTTAAACTTCCTGGTCAAGAGGACAAAGTCCTCCACCTACTCAAGGCATTATATGGCCTTAAACAGGCTGGATTGGCATGGTGGAAGGCCCTCAATGAGTCTATGAAAGAACTTGGCTTTGAACACCTCAAGTCAGATGCTGGCTTATTTCTCTACAGAAGACATGGCACCCATATGGTTGTTGCAATCGTTTATGTAGATGATGCCATGTTCTGTGGTCCCAGCAAAGAGATTGTGAATGAGGTCAAGACTCTCTTCATGAAGAAGTGGGAATGTCAAGATCTTGGTGTAGCCACTGAGTTTCTCCATATGTGCATACACCGCTCAGGATGCCAGGTCCTAGTTGACCAGTGCAAATACCTTGAAAAGGTCCTAGTGTGATTTGGCATGCAAAATGCCCATGTTGCACCCACTCCCTTGCCTCTGGGATATTACCCCCTAGACAACAATCACACTGCTGATGCTGGAACTTGCTCACAATTCCAATCCATCATTGGGTCTCTCCTGTACATCATGCTAGGCACTTGCCCAGATATTGCCTATGCAGTCACTGCCCTTTCAAGGCATGCAGCAAACCTCACAGAAGACCATATAAGCAAAGTGCTGTATATCTGCCGCTGCTTGGTACTCACCACTACTCCCTAGTCTATGATGGTGCTTCTGGGAATGGGATAACTGCTTGTACAGACTCAGACTGGGCTTCTGACCCAAACACCAGACGCTCTCAAACTAGTTGATTCTTGAAACTGGCTGGGGGCATTTTCTCATGGCAGACACACATGCAAAAAGTTGTCGCCCTTTCCTCTACTAAGGCTGAGTATATTGCCCTATCAGATTGTAGCCATCAGGTAATATGGATTTACCAGTTACTTGGTGAAATGGGATACCGCCTAAACGCGATCCCTATCTGTGGAGATAACCAAGGATCTATCTTTATGGCTTCCAACTCAGTGACTGAAAAGCAAAACAAATACATTGATATTTGCTGGCACAGTATTCAAGATTGGGTTGCTGAGGGAAAGATTGAGCTCTTCTACATAAAAGATGCCACCAATCCTGCAGATTGTTGAACGAGTGTAACTCATCCACTACCCTTTTACTGTAGTATGCACTTAGTTACCTTTTATGGTAGTATTATGTAATCATGTACCTACAGTTTCACACTCAGACTACTGAGTTTGAATAAGTCTCTTGACTCGTAACCATCAGCTGAGAGCGTCCCAACAACCTCAAGCACTCTATGTAAGTCCTATTAGCCATCCTCTGCAGCTACTAGGGTCCTGTTCAACAGGTTATGAGCCCCAGCTCAGCAGCAGATCCTCATACAGCGCCTTTATGGCTGCGATTGAGTTGACCTGGCTAAACCTGGATGCATAGAGCTTTTGCTCAATGCACAAACACTGTAGTAGTTTGCGCCGTTTACCTGAGTCGCGCCGAACTGCGGTGTGCTGGTATTCCTGGCTGCATAGTTAGTACCGTTTACCTGAGTCGAGCCAGACCTTGGCACGCTGGTACTTACGGCTATACTATTACATCGTGTATGATAGAGTACCAGTTTGCGCCATTAACCTAGTCGCGCCAAACTGTGATGCGCTGGTTTTTCTGGCTGCACCTGATACTCATCATGTGCTGTCGAACATTAGTTTGTGCTGATGGGCTTACCCCCACCATGCTGCATCTAAAGCTTGAGCATGACTCTAGCATCAGATTGTGCCACTTATGGCTGCACTATGCTAGATACTATGGGGAAACTATGTCATTCTGATGCACTTCACCTACCGTAGAACTACTATATCTTCGAATATCGCCGCTGCTCATGTCCCTATATTCACTGGCACCAACTGGGCTACTTGGTGGCCTGCCATCGCCGCCTATACACAGTCACTCGGGTGCATGTGGTGTATCGACTTCCCTGAGCCTGACACCCCTCCTTCTGGAGATGACTTCGATAGCGAGATCCAGAACTATTATATCAAGTGGCACGAGGCCAATTCCTGCATCACTGGCTCTATGTTGATGACTATGTCATCAATCCTTCAGCAGAAGTACTCCTCTCAGACCGTTGCTAAGGACCTCATTAAGGCTCTCAAGGCCGACTTCGCATCTGCTGGCCTTCCCCAAGTTTATGGGGATTTCAAGGCCATGATGGACACCACTATCCCTGCCAACTCGCATCCTGGAAATGCTCTCCAGTGTATCCAGAACCATTATGCCAAACTGGCAAGTGTGGAGTACGAAGTACCTGAGAAGATCCAAGCAATGATCCTTATGTCGAAACTACCTGCGAATATGGACGTGGTTGTGCAGATGCTTGCGCAAAAGAAGGACACGAAAGGAAACCCTGTTCCACCTACTGTCGAGGAAATCATAGCTGCTGCCACACTCTCTTGGGAGCAGCGCTCTGCTATGGGTGGCAAAGCTCGTGCGTCTGGGACCCAACAGGCCCAGAAGATCAGTGCTGTCAAGCGCAAGGGAGAGGGTAATCCCTCCTTCAAGTCTCAGCAGCAGTCTTCTCCAGCGCCTTCTGGGCAGCAGGAGGATGACAGCACAGACAAGAAGGGGAAGAAACGACCTCGTGGAAAGCGTGCTGGCAAGGCTGCTAAGCACAATCACCTCTCTTTCGTAGAGGATGAGACGCAGTTTGCATCAGTTACTATAGCGCCAGCCTACGTTTTCTCTTCTCCCGTTGTTGATCCACGCATTGCTGCTCACCAGCCTGCCCAGCAGTACCAAGGAACTCAAGGCCCTCTGGCCTTTGATTCAATAAGTAAGGCTTTTGATCTCGCCCATCGGCTTGAGATCCAGCCCACCGCTGAGACTATCCAATCCCTTGATCTGGCGCTGTAAAACAACGATCCTTTCCGGGATGGAAAAGGATCTATGAAAATGGGTGCAAGTGTACTCGACCCAAGGGAGGGTGTCAGATGGCAGCAGCCCGAGATACAGACCTGAGTAAAGAATCCCTCAAACGGAGGGAAAACAAACGAATAAAACAATAGTCGGACTGACAAGAACTGAGGGAAAGACAAAGATGATGGGAAGATAAATTGATAATCTTCAGAAGCACGAGTACACCAGTTTTATAGTCCCGGGTATGCCCATAGACTTCTATCTACGAGATAAAACAAACCCGGGACCAATCGGCACCCAGAATACATACATGCTAAAATGATCCGGTCCGGATGATACAAATCCGGTCCCGGATAAACGGGCGGATTGTACAAACGAATCCGGAAGAACAAAGAAACGAATGAAATACAAATAAAACCTACCTGGATGGACTGTGGACGCGATGGAAGATTGAACGAACACTTGAACGGACCGAAAAGAGGGGCTTGTAACCGTAGGAGGGCTCGACCTCCTACACCGGACTTACCAGCCGCACCCTTCCAGACTTTGGAAATTTGTCAGAATCCGTGGATGGTCCCTGACCGCTTCATGGATGACTTACAAGAGCTGTGGGACCACATTATGTTGGATTGGCCGCACTGGTTTGATGAGGACAATACGCTATACCGTTTGGTAAGGGTTTTTATTTTTCTTTGATAACTACCTACACTGCTAACGTTGTTTCACAACCTTGGAAACAAAATCGTCGGTCTCCATGGGTGACTACTCAGTGCATGCAGAAGATACAATATATGAGTGGCATGCTCACATCGGCAAAGCTGGGATCGATGCCGTCGAAGAGCTGTGGGCTTCAGACCGCAAATATGAGAACCCCGATGAACGCAAGGCATATGTCGAATTTGCACTCAGTTCTGGCCTTCCCTTCATGTATGGTAAAGTAGAATCTATGGCTATGGACAAGTATAGGGTATGTTCATCACAGTGCTACTAATCGAACGGGAGGTTAAATTGCGCTAGGTATCAAAATCGTTTATGTCCCCGATCATCCTGCAGACTTTTTCGTCCCACCTTAAAGACACCGCAGGTGCGGACAGTGAGGCCTATCACAAGATCATTGGCAACAAGATGTCCAGGGGAGCTCTCGTCTTAGCTGTCACCTCAGTACTGTGATATTTAACTACTCTAAGTCTTGATACTGATCTTAGTTCCACTGTTGTCACAGGTTGAGCGTGCCTTGACTCTGTATTCTACCGGAGTTAAGGAACCATGCGGCAAGAGGTCAGAGGCGAGTTTTTCAGACTTCGCTTGGGGAACTAAGACAGTCTGGTACACACAATCGATCGCACGAGTTGGTAAAGGGAAGTTCGAGCAGATTATTGACATGGCACGAGAGTATTGTAACATTGCAGTGTGATCGAAGCAGGCTCGGGTTTGTCAGCACGCATCCATGACAGATGGCAATGTGGATATGACGGATGACCGGGCTTTGATTGCGGTGTCTTCTGATATTGAGGTTGATGATGAAGGTATGTCATCTCATACTCGAGCATGTAGATTTCTAACATTTGTTCTTTGACAGACACGGGAGACTTGTGATTGGTTAGGCAACCCTATTAGAGATGGATCTGTAGCCCGATCTATGAAATGTCCTTTGAGTACTGTCGTATCTGAAATCCCCACTCGTACTTTGACTACTGTGAGCGGACTGTGTGAATGGACTGCAAATGAACTGTGTAGCTATGCAAGTCTGTACCCATAAATGACATAACTGTCTACCTGTCTACAGGTCATATTGCTGATGTAGTACTTCCCAGTTGCCAGGGGTGCTAGACGGTGTGTTGACATCTCTGAAGGCTGCAGTCTTGGCAGAGAGCATTCTGGGAGACACCTTGATTCCTCCATTTAGAGGAGGCTCTCATAGAGAGATTGACAAGGGAATTTTGAATATCTGGTGCACAAATCTACCACAGATGAGAGAGCAGAATATTTATTTGAGGAGGAAAGATGCAGCAAGGATACATAGCAATCAGAAGTGGCTAACTTTTAAATACTCTCAATTGCTTAGTCTTGGCTTGCTGTCACATCTACTCCCCGAGGAGAGTGAGTAGCAACACTAAGAAGAATCATGCTTCGTAAGACAGGGTAAAAGTCTCGAAGTTGACTAAATATCATAACCGTTACAGCTCTCTTTAAGTACTGTAGATAATGGGTTAAGGGTACTTCCTAATATCAGTGTTCTGTCCGTTGAGGGACTAGCGATGTCTCGTGAAGTATAACTAATGGCAACAGTTGATGTCGGTAGAAGTAAGGTTACTCGGGTAGGTGTGTTCCTGGTCGGGTTTCGGAGTGCTTCGCATAGCGGCCATTACACTTTTTTTTTTTTGGACAAGCGCATATTATTACGTAGCAACTGACAGAGCTAGCCCTACGTAATACACTAAGGTGGCTGTCAAAACAGCCAGTCTGAGGAAAAATGCTCTTACACACGCCCCGTATCTGCGGGGGGTGTGGGGCTCTGTGTGCTATCCGGTGTCCCTGGTCTAACAGGGGGCCTGGATAGGTTGATACCCACTAAAACCTCAAGGTTTGTGGACCAGTCTGGGGGGAGGGAGGATGGGGTGGAGAGGATGGGTGACCAGGTGCTCTCGACTTTGGCATGGGTGAGAGACCATCTGGCTGAGCAGGCCAGTCGGCGGTCGATGTCGAGATGGGAGGTGATGGCATTGGTCCATCGTGTGGTGATGGTGGTGGTGGTGTGGGAAGTCCCACCGATGATGTGGGCGCAACGTAGGGACCATATGAGGTATGCTGCTTCTGAAAGGAGGATTCGTTTTAGTTGGGCCTTGCCTCTTTGTGCGGCGGTGGGGGCATTGCTGTCGCTGGGTGGCGGGTTGATGCAGCCGCTTCCAAGGATGAGGCCAAGGGATGGGGTGGCCCAGTTGTCGTCTCTGGGTGGCCAGGTTTGGCAGGTGAGGTTCCAGATTGTGGCGGTGGCAGGTGTGGGGCAGTTGGTGAGGATGTGTTCAAGGGATTCGGTCACCGCGTCGCACACAGTGCACTTGGCACGGTGTTCGTAGGTGGGGATGTTAGACCAGAAGTCTCCGACTCGGAGGGAGCCAGTCATGGCTTGGTACAGGAAGTTCTGGATGGGGCGACGGATGTCGGGGTGTCGGATGTTGTTCCACAGGGAGGCGTCAGTTTCCAGGTTAGCCGTTGCTGCGTGGATGGCATGTTGGGCGGTGTCGAGGTTCATTAGGGCTGCTCTGGGATAGGGTGGTGGTCGTTGGGAGTTGATTGCGGTGTAGGTGATGTTCTGCATTAGCGAGTCAATTTAACGCCTTGCAGTTGGAAGTTGTCAGGGACGGTGCAGTCGATGTGGTTGGGGTCTGATTGTAAGGTTCCACGCTTTGCTAGGGCGTTGGCCTGTTCGTTCCCAAGGTCATTGGAGTGGCCTTTTACCCATTTGAAGTGGGTAGGGGCAGCTCGGCATCGGAGTTGGTATGCTGCCGCTTGGAGCCATTCGGCATTTTGGGTGTTTACCCATCCGTTGTCCTCCCAGGAGGAGAGGTGTTTGGTTAGTCCATCTATGGCATACCAGGAGTCGGTCATGATAGTGAGGGGGCAGGTCGGGTTTGTCTGTTGGAGGGCGACGATGATGGCAGCAATTTCGCTGATTTGGTTGGAGTGGTGGGTTCCAGGGACCTGGATGGCCCGGTTCCTGGGGTCATCTATCCCAAACCATATGCTGCTGCTGCTGATGGCATCGAGTTTGCCGTTGTTGGAGCAGCTGCCGTCGGTGTAGACTATCGTTGGGTCCACATGTTGGCCCTGTTCATGTCGGGGGTTCTCTAGTTGGTATGCAGGCGCTTGTGGTGTGCCAGGGTCATCGGCAAGGACCCGGAAGCATTCATCGAGGGAGCTGCAGGTAGTCACCATGGGGTCGAACAGGATTTCATCCCCTTTGTCGACGGCAGCATGTTGGTTCTTTTCACAGCGGTGGTGGGTGAGAGTGAGTCCATCCTTAGGAGGGTGGGTGAGTAGGTTATATTTGTCGTCAGTGAGCCCAGTGATGTCACGGGCTGTCATGGCGCAGCGGTGTGGGTTGGGGCAGTGTCGTCGGCGGTCCTTTTTGCAGGCAGTACATAGGCAGTCAGCAGTGGGCTTGTGTTTGAAGTCCACACTGTTGAGGCGCCGGCAGATTTTGATGAGGTCACACATGTGGGTGGCTTCATGGACAGTCCGCAGGCAGCTCATCTTTTTCTTATGGTATAGCCGCTGAAAGATGGTTGGTGGGTGTGGGGTGATGTGTGTGGGGGTCGAGTTTCCTCGTCCCAAGGGGTTCTGTGGAGGGTCAGTGCTGGGGACAGACAACTACAATCACCTCAGGGAACTAGAGCGAGAGGAGAATGTTCCGGACGATGATCCGGACAGGAGACTAATAATCTGGTTGACAGTGAGGACCGGGTACGTGCGGGTGTGGTCACGGATGGGACCGGATCGAGAGCGATAGGGGGCGAAGACAAATGGAACTGACGAAGACGAAGAGAAACTGACGAAGATGAGCGGAAATTGATGAAGATGAGTGAAATTGACGAAGCTGAGTGAAATTGACGAAGCTGAGTGAGATTGACGATGATAGGGGAGAAACCCGGCCAAGGACGAGGGCCGGATACGAACGATGGGTCAAGGACGAGGACCCGGAAACTGACAATGACGAGAAAAACAATGTCGAGGACGATCTCGACGACGAGGAGCGGGACTTCCGACGATAGAGAGATGACCAGTGGGTGCAAAACTGATGAGATTCAAGATCTCCATACAAGACTTTTATAGTCCGGGCATTTCCCTGGACTTGTATCTATGGTAACAACTGAGGCCCTATGAAGAGACGCTCGAATCTAAGTAGCAAGACGGCAAGAAAGTCAAATAGTCGTAGCGGAAAGTTAAACAAGATGCAAATAAGTAGTAGAACTGATGAGCGATAGATATGAACACGCGATCCAGTAGACGGAACCGGACCGGATGAAACGGATACATACGAGTCCGGGACCGGATAGATGGACCGGATAAACGGATAAACGAGAAACAAGGCGAACTGACCTCGAGATGGTACGGACGGACATTGGACACGACTAGGACGCTTGATGGGCACCTGGAAGAGCTAGAAAGGACGACCTACAACCATAGGAGGCCGCAGGCTCCTACACCGCGGGGGGACACCGATATGGTGCCATGCAGGTAGTTGTTGCTTTAGGCTCTTGGAGAGTTTTCTGGGGGCGAAGGTGAGGTTGAATTTCCGGGCGGTGTGGAGGAGGGTAATGAGGGGTCGTGGGGTTGGTTTCCCATGGTGGTGCAGATGTCCCGATGGGCGTAGGGTGGTAAGGAAGGTGTGTATGTCGCTAGGTCGGGAGATGCCATCGTTGTTTATGCAGTTCACAACAGCATCGAGGGCAAAAGCCCAGGTGGGGCGAGATGGGGATCTGTCGATATAGATCCGGAGCCAGGTGAGGTCGATGGCCTCGTTCCTGGCAGCGAGGTTGAGGAGGTTGATGCCTCCAGCTGTCCGGGGTTTTGACAGGTTGGCCAGGCTCAGCCTAGGGGGGGTTCATTGGCCACTCCAGAGGAAGTTGCATATGGTGGATTGGAGCTGCTTGGTCACTGAGGGGGGCATCCCCTGTGCTTTGGTGAGGAATTGGGTCATGCCGCCCACTGTCATTTGTATGATCAGGCGTTTCGCGTCGAGGGTGGGGTGGGAGGAGGCCCATCGGTCTAGGACCAGTTTGATCTTGTCAAGGGTGGGGGACCAGGGCTGGCCTGGTTCTACCTTGTTGCCTATCCATGCACCAAGGATCCTGGTTGGGGTCCCATCAGTGGCAATCCTAATGTTAGGGGGAAGGGGGGGGTCATCTGGGTGGATTTGGCAGGAGTGGATTAGTCGTTGGCGGTGTGCAGGTGAGCCGATGGGGATGATCTCAGTCTTTTCCAGGTTAAATTTTACCCCAGATGCTAGGCACCAGCACGTGAGAATGTGTTCTAGGGCAGAGTAGCTATCTGCGGAGGAGAGGTACACTGTGGTGTTGTCAGCATATAGGTTGACCTTTACCGTCCGGCCAGTGTTGGGGATGTGGTAGCCACAGAGGGTGGGGGTGTGTCTGAGGAGGGCGGCCAGTGGCTCAATAGCCAGGTCGAAGAGGAGGCAGGAGAGGGGGTCGCCCTGTTGGACTCCTCGTGTGATGAGGTAGGTATCGCTTATAACACCGTTTATGATGACTCGGGTCCAAGCATGGCGATATAATGTTTCAATCGTGGATATAAACAGGGTGGGGAGTCTAAATGCATGTAGGGTAGCTAGTAAGTATTGGTGGTCAATCTTATTGTATGCTTTTTCTTGGTCCAGCGCAACTATGGCTCCATCTTCTTCCATGTAGTCCACGTAAGCGCACATGGTTTCTGCTAGTCGGATGGGGTCAAATATGGAGCGGGTGGGGACAAAGCCCAATTGGTCTGGGTGGAGGAGGTGGCAGGCATGGGAGGCAAGTTGTAGTGCGAGGGCTTTTGTCATTATTTTGTAGTCTGTGTTGAGGAGAGTGATCGGTC
>JBBPMX010000404.1:0-14051 GCA_038090515.1 Pulveroboletus cf. viridisquamosus | reverse complement strand
TCACTCTAGATTAACTATCACTATCTGAATGCTTGACAATATTCCATAGCAACACTTCTGAAAAAAACTTCTGTGAAGGCAAGATGACAATGATGAGCATGTTTGGCAGACTATTCAAATTATTACATGGAACATAAGATAAAGAGGATGTTCTAGTCTGATGTCAATTCTATTATCTCCACCTCTTTCAAGAGCTCCTCTAATATCATTCTTGTTTCCCATTTCATCTATCTTTCTTTGAAGTACTTCATCATCTGCACACTTTCCCTTTGGAATAAAATGGTCAATTGTTCTATTTCTCCATTAACAACACTTACCTATATTGTCTGCCTATCTTGTCATACTTGTCCCACCACTGCAATTTATTTGATGAGGGATCCTTCCCTATTGTTGGAATTTCTCAATTCAGGATGTGGCAGTACATTTAGTGCTTATGTAATCATCCCTACATCACACTTAGAATACTTAGTTTTTACCTTAGTGATTAGCCACTGAGCTCCTACAGAGCCAAGCCAACCATTTTCAAGAGGTTATGAGCCCTACTTGTGCTCAATAGCCAAGTGAATTCACTCAAAATGGAGTTCTTCAACTGCTCTATTGAACTCTCCCACGATGGCAGCAATTGGACGGAGTGGTGTGCAGCCATCATGGAAGCCCTAGATGTCCATGGACTGCATGAATACCTTTTTGGGCCAGTAGTATTGTAGAACTGATATTTAGTTAGTCGCTGAGGACAGATTACATAATCAAAACACAGACATTACAGAGTTACTTACTCCGTCACATCTCAGTCCAGTACCTTTACTAAAGACTGAGGTGAGACATTCGAGACTAGCTACACACTCTTTTAACTCACTAATTCTTCTTAAAATAACTTGTCCACTCATTAGGTTGGTTAATATATAGTCCAGTACCTTTACTGAAGACTGAAAATAACTTGTCCACTTATTAGCCAACACCCAACCTTGGAACAAAAAGTAGCACACTCAGACAGGCAATCCCAAGCCCTCACAAAGTGGATTTTCACTTCCACAATCCCGGATTCCATTCTCATAAGCATGCTCTCATTCGAGAAAGTACATGATTGCTATGAATACCTCACTACTCAATTTGGAAAGCCTACCCTACCTTATAAGGAAGTGTGCACAGCTGCCAAAACAGCATGCAAGGATGAAAAGGCTACCAAAAGGTTAGAAGAGGCTGATAGAACTACCAAGAAGGTTGATGAGACCATTGACACGATAAGCGCAACAAGCACTGCACCAGCAGTGCTGACTGACACACCAATTTCCCCACGAGAACCACTGCTGACACAGTGGACCAGCCGAGATGTTGAAAAGACCAAAATGCCAAAGAAAGTCAAAACAGTGGATATATTTGAAGAGAGTGTTGGAGGTGGTCACCATATTGGAAACCTGAAAAGAAAAAAGGTGAACCATAGTCAAAATGGCTTGATTTGTGCTGTTGAGAAGAGCACTGAAAAGACCAACTGACCTACTACAAAGTTTGATGAAAACAGTCAGCACGCCTCGAAAATGAACAGTAACTCACCCATGTGATTTGTCACATCTCCGAGATCACCAGATACATTTGGCGAACCTGAAAGTCACCCAACAGCTTCGAGCTTGAGGGAGGGAGCTGGAGGCCTGCAAGCTGCAAAGCTGTGGGCACTGTGTCTGAAGCAGATATCTCACCGGCATCAGGAATAGCTGAGGATGCTGGATATAGCCTGAAGAAGATGGAGTGCACATTGAAACATCAGTGCACAAGGTCAAAGTGAAAGGTCGAGAGAAACTCACCTGAAGCAGCTCAAGATGAGCAACCCAACTGAGCCAATGAAATGGCTACATTGAACAAGGTCTGTGTATACCTACAGCACCCGGTTAGCAGGTGGAACGAGCATATCGCGTGAGTGAATGTGCAAGGTGGCGAGATGGGTGCAGAGGCCAAGATGGCCATGTTGGATGAGGCCACAAAGGCACTGGATGACAATGGCAATGAAATTCGTTGACCCAGGCAGCCACCCAAGCTGCCCAACAAATTCCGCAAAAGCAAAGACCCACTGTTTGCACCCCAGAGCTTTGAGCTTGAGAGGGGGAAGTGGATGACTGCAACCTGCAAAGCTCTGGTGAGCAGAGCAAGTGGAATGGTCAGTGGAACATATCATAGTGTGCATGATGAGTGTGAGAAGCCCAAGGTGACTCAAGAAGCTTCAAGTGAGAGGGAGAGAGTAACCACAAGATGAAATAGCTGATCGATAGTGAAAGCTAGAGGAGATGATCAGCACACCTCGACAGACACAGGAGACTCACTTGAGCATCTCCCTGACTCTCCCATTCCACCCGAACCATCTAATGAACCCACGCAGCAAGCTGACAAGTCCCTGAACGTTGAGCTCGAGGAAGGGAGATCAGTACTGGTAAGCAACAATGTCAGACTTACCAGCAGCACAACACCCACTCGAAGAGTGTCTAAAGGTGTTGAGGGAGCTGCAAACAAGTTGGTGAGAGCCACACAACGAGGCCATGAGTCCCTGACCACAAAGCTCAAAAGAGGGTGATTGGACCTGGTGAGTAGCGACATCAGACAACTCCACAATATGATGAACACATCGAGGGCATCAGCCTGCACCAAGGATGTCAAGAGAAAGATTAGGAAGCTGCAAACGATGTCAGAGCGGCAGCATGTCAATGCGAAGAGAATAGACTCACCAAGTAGGCTTGTAGAGCTGAAACCCACAAATGACCTGGCAGGCGAGACGAACCAGTCAATGCCCACCAGATGTATTGAAGGTGATGCTGACAAGCCAAAGGAACTGCTGGAATGGTCAGTAGGTGAGAACATCGATGAAAACAGATCAAGTGCACCTAGTAGATCTAAGGACACAAAACGCACCATATACAATCCAGGAGATGAGGCGAATGTGCTGAGACATTCACCTGGCAATAAGGAACCCCACAACATGCCGAAGAAGCTGTCAAAAGGGTTAGAACATCATTGCGAAGGGTTCAAGCACCAGGTTGAAGAGTACTCACCTGAAGAAGCTTGAGATGACCTGAGCAACCTGAGTAGCGATGGAGCAGCTACATCAGATGATCCTACCAGCATGGTAGAAGCCCTCACCAAAGGGAACAATGGTGATGGCCACCCGAGCATGCGATATCAAGATCCAGAGCCAGCAAGGCATTTGGACAAGTTGGGCTGATTGGTGACAGACTTTCACTGATATTCTTCTTTTCCTATCTCTCTGTTATCTTATCTCACTCTTTCACAAACCTTCCAGAACATTCCATGACATCATAGATCTAGACTCTATGTCATCGCCAAGCCCATGACTCATCACGACATCATCGATTAGTGAGCATCAGTCAGCGTATTACTCATCCTTCCCACACTTGCCCTAAACTCCTACTATATGTATATAAACCCATACTTATTCCTCACACTTAGTATTCATCGCTTCTTCTGATCTCTACATCAGTCTCAGCTTGATGCTTTAGCTTGTGTCTCTTCAGTTCCTGATATAATACCAAGTGTACTCTAGGCACCATTGTCCTTCATGATCCCGCCCACCTCTCTCAAGCCTGCCTAGGTCGCTGAGCCTTTCGCTTGCCCTAGTTTCCTCACCCCACTCCCACCTTCTGCTGAGCCTTTGGAAGCCCTATTCAGGGGACCATTGGTAGACGTGTCACAACCATTCCTCTTACATGTTCTCACATCAGTGTCACCCGCTCAGGCTGTCGTTACTCTCCCCTCACCACACATACCCTTGCCAGTAGCCGCCTCCTTCAGGCATGCTGTTCTCGTCCCGTTCTGGTCCCTCCTAGACCCCAAACTCCTTCACCAGGGTTAAGGGTTTCGATCAACCCCAACGATATTCCCTTACCAGCCTTCCTACCCGAAATTGCTGACGTTCTCGTCTACCGCCCTCTCACCCTCAAGGCCCACCTAGCCCTCAAATCTCTCAATGACCTCGAAGTCGTTGAACCAATCCGACCACTCACTCTTGCCGACTTCTGCACCATTGACTGCGGTTTCTCCCAGACCAACATTTTCCTCCTAGAGTACTTTGACAGTCTCTAAGGTGTCATCTCCCCAATCCTCAGACTCCTTCCCTGCAGTTCAGCTAAGAATGTCCGGAGCTTTCCCATCCGGAACTGAGAAGAAGAAGGAAACTAAGCGCATTACACACAGCAACCCCCCCACTGTGCTCTTTTACAATAAGGACTCGGAGGGGTTTACATTTGAAGAGAGATACAACAATTGGTTAGGTTGGTACAAGTATGATCCGATTATCCATGGCTGACCTCCCATTCCCAACATGGCCGCCCTTTACGGTCAAGCCCGCCATCAAGTTGAACAAGAATTACGAGCAGAGCTGCATGCCAAGAAGGCCAAGAAACCTACCTCTCGTAAGGGAAAGAAGCGTGCCACCACTCCTCCGTCCTCTGATTGGGATGGCTCCTCTTCTGACAACGATGGCCCTGCTCACCTGAGAGGCCGCCATACCCTTCCACAGGCTGAGGAAATTCCTCATCCTGCCACCCCCAAGTTGGGCAAATCCTGGGCCCAGAAGCCCCAAATATTCAAAGGCGAAAAGAAGGGATACTACTCATGGAAGAATTCCCTCTGCACCTACCTCCTTGGGTTTGATGAGAACCCCACTGAAAAGCAAAAGATTGTCATCACCTTGGGATTCCTCAGCGGGGGAGAAGCCAATGCCACTCAGAGGTTCGTGGACGCCTACCACGATGAGAGGCTTCCCTATTACCCAGATTTGTTCGCCGACCTCCTGGGCCAATTGGACACCAACTTCTTATCTGTCACATGTGCACAGAAGGTGTATGACAAGTTACAAGAACTCTGCCAGGAATGAAATAAGTCTATCAAGGACTTCTTCGTCCAATTCTTCCAATTGGTTTGCAAATCAGACCTTGTTGTCAGCGAGGAGACCGAAAAGTTGCTCTTGCGCCTTGTGCAAAGGGCGTACATAAGGAAATTGTCACCCTCACCAAGACCTCCAATACTGCTCTTGCGTTCTCTCACTCCCTCAAAGTTTGGGAGAAATACCTTGTGCACACCAAGGCTATGATCCAGCAGAGGAAGGCCTGCGAATTG
The DNA here is from genome assembly GCA_038090515.1 of Pulveroboletus cf. viridisquamosus. Classification (NCBI taxonomy): domain Eukaryota; kingdom Fungi; phylum Basidiomycota; class Agaricomycetes; order Boletales; family Boletaceae; genus Pulveroboletus; species Pulveroboletus cf. viridisquamosus. Next base: position 8,933 of record JBBPMX010000404.1, on the reverse strand, counting down.
GGATCTAAACCCCAGACATGGTACCGACCAGGACAAACCTCTTCCTCCAATCCCCGTGCGAACCCCCCTCATCCATCAATGCAACAGCTACCTAAGATCGATCCTAACCAACCAGGGACCTTCAGCAGTCAAGACATTCCAATGGACATTGGCAAGGCCAGAGCTGAAGGACTCTGCTTTAAATGCGGAAAGCCCTGGCTGTGTGCTGACCACCCTCCTTGCCCATGTCGCACGATTTGTCACCTCGAATATAAGGGGTGCAAGATCTTTTATGAGAACATGGAGGAGTTAGCAGAGATGATGAAGACCATTGACAAGAATGAATCAGGTTTTGGAAAGGAGGAGTAGGTACAGGTTGACCCCCTCCTCCTGTAACAGATACGTCATCTTCTCGTTCAGACAATAAATTTGCCATTTTGTTTGTTTCAGAAGTCAATGAGACCCAGGAAACACCTTCCGTGAGTGAGTCATCACCAGAAGTGCAAATCCTATGTAGGGACCCCTCGCCCCTCAAAGTAAAGCAGGAAAACAAATCCACACCACTCCCCACCAGGGGAAGTCTGGGGGCTGCTGGTTATGACCTTCATGCCTCCTCCAATGCCACCATTCCAGCCTGCGGACAAACCTTGGTTCCCATGGCCTTGTCCATGGAAATCCCAGCTGGACATTATGGTTGTATTGCCCCTCGTTCAGGACTCGCTGTCAAATCCTCAATATCCACCAGAGCTGGCATTGTCAACTCTGACTATAGAGGGGAGGTGAAGGTGTTGCTCGTCAATAACTCCAACAAGGCATTCAAAGTCAAGAAAGGTGACCACATTGCCCAATTGATTTTGGAGAAAATTTCAACCCCACCTGTCAAAGAAGTCTCAGAGCTCGCCAGTAGTACCAGAGACACAAAAGGGTTCAGGTCAACTGGAATTAGACGACTGCGCCATGAAGTCAACACTGTAGACCTGTGGTCCATAGTGTGGATCCAATGACAAGTATATGGCTTTCCACAACGAGCCGTCAACCATCTGCGGTCCTTTGTCCACAACTCCAGGAGGAAGGAAGTGACGAAGGAATTGGTGCACCAATTAGCGACACTCTCCCCTGAACAAGTGAAGATGGTGATCTGAGACCTCCAGAACAAACCTTGTTATGTTAGAGCGTCGACAAGGCAACTTGTCAAGAACTCGTTGGAGTTGTCAGCAACCATCACCAAAGACGATGGTGGTACCTTCATCACCAGATGTCTGGTAGGCTCCGGGTGTACCAGTTCCTCCATAGACCACGCTTTCATGGAGAAACATCAAATCCCCACGCACCAACTACCGGTCGCCATGCCGGTCTGCAATGCCAACAGATCGCTGAATGCAGACAGGAAGATTGACAGCTTCATTGTGGTCGACATGAAAATACAAGATCATGAAGAAAAGATCTGCTTAGCGGTCACAGGCCTGAAGTTGGTACTGGTGTTCTTAGGGCATGACTGGCTCAAAATCCATAATTCCACCATCAACTGGCCAAAAGGGGAGGTGAAGTTCTCATGTCATCACAACCACCTCCCTCCATTAGGCACTGTTGAAGAAGATGACGAAGAAGAGTTCCTCACCCATTTGGAAGAAGATCAACTCTTCAAAATCGATCTGGAGTCCTATCGCCAAAATGTGTCAACAGAGATAGTGATTAAGGACTTCCAACAAAAGAAGAAGAAGATGCTCGAGGAAGTATCCCCTCCCTATGTCCACCAATATGCCAATGTCTTCACCAAGGAGAGCTTCAATCAACTCCCCCTGTGAATGCCATGGGACCATGCAATCAAACTCCTACCAGGAGACCATAAGATTGATTGCAAAGTCTACCCCCTGGGACCAGGTGAACAAAAGGAGTTAGATGTGTTTCTTGAGGAGAACCTTAATTCTGGATGAATCCGCCTATCCAAATCCCCGTTTGCGTCGGTGTTCTTCTTTATCAAGAAAAAAGACAGCTGTCTACAACTAGTTCAAGATTACCGGAAGTTGAATGATGTCACTATTCAAAACCAATACCCTCTCCCCCTCATTAATGAACTCGTCGACAAGTTGAAGAAAGCCAAGTACTACACCAAGTTCGATGTGAGGTGGGGGTACAACAACATATGCATGAAAGAGGGCAACAAATGGAAGGCTGCCTTTCGAACTAACTGAGGCCTATTTGAACCCCTCGTCATGTTCTTTGGGCTCATCAATTCACCCACCATGTTCCAAACCATGATGAACTCCCTCTTTCGAGATCTGATCAATTGAGGGGTAGTAGTCATATACATTGACAATATCATGATCTTCACCAAGACACTCGAAGAACATCAGAAGGTCATCGAAGAAGTCCTTTCCATATTACGGAAGGAACGCCTCTACCTCTGCTATGACAAATGCGAGTTCGAGGTGCAAGAAACTGAGTTCTTGGGGATCATCGTCTCCCAAGAGCGAGTAAAGATGGAGCTGAAGAAAGTCCAAGCCATCAAGGACTGGCCAGTGCCCACCACTCGGAAAGCACTCTGTGGCTTCCTCAGATTCCTCAACTTCTACCAACATTTCATCAAGGATTTTGTGTGAATTGCACGACCCCTGAACACCCTTACATTGGAAAAGGTCAACTTCACATAGACAGACACCTGCCAAGAAGCATTCGTAACCTTAAAAGACACCATATCCTTGGCACTGGCCCTAGCCATGCCTACAGATAATGATCCCTTTTGGATCGAAACAGATGGCTCAGGGGTTGGCCTTGGAGTGGTGCTCTCCCAGAAACACGACAATATCTGGCATCCCATTGCCTTTATTTCCTGATCACTTAATGATGCCGAATGAAACTACCATGCGGCCAATCTAGAAATGCTCACCATCATGGTCGCCCTAAAGGAGTGGCATCAATACCTCCTTGGTGCAGCACATCCCTTCAAAATCCTGACAGATCACAACAACCTTATGTTTTTCTGTCAACCCCAGGATCTATCTCACCACCAAGCCTGATGGCAGTTGACTCTCCAAGAGTATGACTACCATTTTACCCACCACCCTGGCAAGACTAATCCTGCAGATCCACTGTCCCGGAGGCCAGATTTTGAAAAGGGGGTAAAGAGTGATAATAAACAACAGATATTGCTTCCCAATCACCTCTTCTTGCCCTCCGAAACCTGGGCCTTCCACATTTCACCCTGTGCAGTCAATGCGCATACCACCAATCCCCCTCTACTGATCAAAACTCTCATCACCAAACTCCAATATAAACAAGAGAAGTTCGCTGTAGAAGGACTAAAGAAACAGAATTCCCCCTGGAAAGAGAAAGAATGACTACTCTATTGGAGGGGACTCCTTTACGTCCCTAATGACTGAGACCTCCGACTCTGGATCCTCAAGGAAAATCATGACCACCCCTTGGCCAGTCACCCTGGCACTCGACACATGAGAGACTTAATCATAACCAAATACTATTGGCCCTCGATGTGCCGAGAAATCTTCACCTACGTCCTTGCTTGTGACTGCTGTCAAAAGGCGAAAACATGAACCCAAGGGAAGGATACCCCTCTTCATCCTAATGAAACCCCGTTGGCACCATGGGAGATCATCAACATTGACATCATCAGCCCCCTACCCCCCTCCAACAGCAAAGATGCAATACTTGTGGTAGTGGACCGCCTGTCCAAAATGATGCACCTGTTCCCAATGTCAAGTTCTGTCATGGCCCAAGGAGTAGCCACCATCTTCAAGGATCATATATTCAAACTTCACAGCACTCCCCATAAAGTAATATCCGACCAAGGCCCAAAGTTCATGTCCTATTTCATGAAGGACCTATACTCCCTGCTGCATATTAAAGGAAATCCCTCCACAGCCTATCACCCTCAAACTGACGGTCAAACTGAGAGGCTTAATTCAGAGGTAGAACTATACCTTCATCTATACGTAAACCACCAACAAACCGATTGGACAGAGTGGCTTCCCTTAGCAGAGTTTGCTCACAACTCCAAAACCTCCAGCTCGACGGGCACTTCACCATTCCTTCTTAACTATGGACAACAGCCACTCATCCATACCGACGTACACAGGGAAGTAAAGAATGAGTCGGCTCATACGTTCACAGAAAGGATGAAGAAAATGCACGAACAAGCGTGCATCACCCTTGACTTAGGCTGTGGAGATGAAGAAATACCACAACTGGTCAGCTCGCAAGTCTCCCAACTATGTTGAGGGAGATCTCGTACTCCTAGAAGGGAAGAATATCAAAACTGATCGTCTGTCAAGAAAACTCTCCAATAAACGATACGGCCTCTTCAAGGTTGTCAAAAAAGTTGGACCAGCAGCATACAAACTAGCTCTGGACAAGACTTGGCGAGGTGTATACCCGGTCTTCCACGAGTCACAACTCTGGCCTTATGTGAAATCATCTATACCCAGACAGACCGAAGAGCACCAGCAACCCCCTCCCCTAGTAGTAGCACAAGAAGAGGAGTACGAAGTGGAGAAAATCATCAACTCAAGAACCTGCCATGGGAAGACAAAGTACTTGGTTCATTGGAAGGGTTACCCAACTGAAGAATGAACTTGGGAGCCTGTTTTCAACCTCGCTAACACCCACGCCAAGGTGGAAGCATTCCATAAAGCCAACCCTGATGCCATCCGCTCCCTCCAATTCATCACCTCCAAACCCTGCAACTGCACGTTATGCTTGTCCTCCATTACGGCAGTATTCCACAACACCAGGTTCCGAGAATTCACCCACTCCCTTACCTGACTCCTGTCGAAACTCTTCAAGCTGCCCCAACCAGGTGAAGAACCGGTAGTTGAAGGTATTTTGGTCGATCAGGACAATGACCCTTGAAAAGGGGATGATGACAGACTTTCACCAATATTCTTCTTTTCCTATCTCTCTGTTATCTTATCTCACTCTTTCACGAACCTTCCAGAACCTTCCATGATATCATAGATCTAGACCCTACGTCATCACCAAGCCCATGACTCATCACGACGTCATTGATTAGTGAGCATCAGTCAGTGTATTACTCATCCTTCCCACACTTGCCCTAAACTCCTACTATATGTATATAAACCCATAGATATGCTGTACTTATTCCTCACACTTGGTATTCATTGTTTCTTCTGATCTCTACATCAGTCTCAGCTTGACACTTTGGCTTGTGTCTCTTCAGTTCCTGATAATTGGGACCTAGCAAGGGTGATTGGGATCATGTAGATGATGGTGCAGGAGTGAAGACGATCTGGAAGAGGCACCAGATGGATGGCACAATGAGTGGAATGTGCTGCAACTTGAAACAAGTCAGAACAAGCCTGCTAGCTGAAGAAGCAGCAGATTAGCACAAACCCCAAAACTGTAAAGAGCCACATACCTGAGCCACCCACACCACTCCACAGTTACCTGCGATGCCCTACCAAGCCCATTAACCCACCATACCATCGAGAAAAACTAAAATGTGCCTACAAGAATCAGTGAAGCCAAGCTGAGAAGGTGTACTGTTAGAACCAGGGTCTCCGGGAGGTAACTCCGGAACTCCGGAGTTCGAGCAGGACTTGGCTTCACTGTATGTGGTGCACCCTTGTCACAACTCTACGGATGTCCTGTAATTTTGGAACGGGCGGAAGAAGTCGGATTGGTCTTGTTGCTTGCAACAAAGGCTGAGGATGGTTCAGAAGAGAGTCTTAGAGACTCAAGGGGGTCAGAGTGAGCTTGGGAGACTGTCCAAGTCGATATTCAAACTGGAGTATCTACTACAAGTGCGGGGACTTTATATATGGGAGTAGAACATAGGTCTTACTAATAGTCCGGAGTGCGGATACTAGGTATACTGGAGCTGTGCTCCTAAGCAGACACAGGGACAGAGGGTGAACTGGGGCAAAGCTAATGGCTATGTACTGTAAGTGAAGAATGGAGTGTAACACTAAGAACAAGGAATGCTAAATACAGAGGATCTGGGATGTCAGGGATGTGGACTCATTGAGAACGTACCGGATGTTGCAGGAAAGGTGTCCAGAGTTGTCCAGAGTTAAGTCCGGAGTCAAGGATTTGACGGATATGACATGTACATACCACTGTACAACTAAACCAAATCTGATCTGAACAAATCGAGAAGGTCAGATGCAATCCAGATAACCTGCAGATGCAGGGGGAGTGTCTTGAGGAGCTGAGCTGGCAATGAGATGCGAGAGTGGATGAGTAGAGGCAACAGTGTGCCCTACAGCCACACTGAGCCATGACTTACCATATATGGTAACCACTCAGTGTAACCCACACAGACTCATCAAAACCAATCTGGACTCACCACAGACACATCCTAAGATGCATAGAAGGCATGAAAATATATATTCAAGGCTATACATATATACTTTGCACAGTGGTACATTGCAGCACCTATTTCTATGCTGAGAGAGGTTCCTCAACTTCATCTCAATACCACCCTGGCCAATTAGGGGGGTGGATAACAGCACCTTTGACATAATTGGTAAGGGCAACCTGCCCATCTACCTGCTGAATGGGGATGTCCAATCTCAGATACTCCTCAAGGATATTCTCTATGTGCTGACCATGCAAGTTATGCTGGTCTTAATCAATCAGTTTGTCATATCTATCAATCCGGAACTCCGGACTTAACTCTGGATCCAACTTTGGACTTCTTTCCTGTGACCTCTGGTGCATTCTCGATGAGTTCGCATCCCTGACACTCTGGACCCCCTCTATTTAGTATTCCTTGTTCTTAGTATTACGTTCCATTCTTCACTTACAGTACATAGCCACTAGCTTTGTCCCAGTTCACCTTCCATCCCTGTGCTCCACTTGGGAGCACAGCTCTGGTACACTTAGTACCCACACTCTGGATTATTAGTAAGACCTATGTTCTACTCCCATATATAAGTCTCCATACTTGTAGTAGATACTTTAGTTTGAATATCGACTTGGACAGCCTCCCAAGCTCACTCTGACCCCCCTGAGTCTCCAAGACTCTCTTCTGAATCATCCTCGATCCTTGTTGCTTGCAATAGGGTCAATCTGACTTCTTCTATCCATTCCAAAATTACAGAACACTCCTGGAGTTGTGACAAGGGCACATCACATACGGTGAAGCCAAGTCCTGCTTGAACTCCAGAGTTCCAGAGTTACCTCCTGGAGACCCCAGTACTAACATGGTTGACACATGCTGGTTGTAGGGCAGTCTTTGATGGTAAGACTTGCCAGATTTTTAATCAGCAGTGTCATGCACTAGGGATGGTTCAAGCAGCAAACAGCCTTTACCAGACTCAGCACGACTATCCAGTTGCAGCAGCAGCCAAGGACGACATTCAAATCACATTGGAGGAGCTCCATACACACTTATCACATATCAGCATTGTAACTATCCAGAAGATGCTGACCAAAAAAATGGCTACTGGTATCTCACTTCAACTGGATTGCAGAGATATGCTCCAGTGTGCCTTGTGTGAGTATGGGAAGGTGGTCTGAAAACCTATTGAATCGACATGTGAACCTAGCTGGACTGCATGCTTGGGTGATGAAGTCTATACAGATATGTGGGGTCCATTTCCAGTTCTGACACCCAGTAAGAGAGCTTACTATAGCTCTTTTACAGATGACCACACTCGCTACACCTGCATGAACCTCATGTTTGAAGTCGGATACCTTTGCTGCCTATATGGACTTTGAGTCCTGGCTGAAGACTCAGCATGACACATTGGTTAAACATCTTTGATCTGATTGCAGGGGAGAATATTTGTCAGACAAATTCACTTGCCATCTGAAGGCACACAGGATGGAATGGAAACTCACCACCCACAATATGCCTGAGCATAACAGAGTCGCTGAATGCCTCAACCATACACTAGTTGAACAGGTCTGGATGATCCTACATGCAAGCAGATTGCTGAAGAATCTGTGGGAGGAGGCACTCCTCCACATTGTATGGGTGAAGAATCAATCTGCGATAAGAGCACTCGATGGGAAGACACCCTATGAGATGTTATATGGTAAGAAGCCACACCTGGGGAGCCTACCTGTTTGGGGCACCAAATGTTGGATTTTGGATCAGTGGATTGAAGCTGGATGATCACGCAAAGGAAGGTTATTGGGTCAGTTACAATGCTGACTCTACAGTGCATCATGTATACCTGCCTGACTGACAAGTTGTGGTCATAGACCACAATGTCACTTTCCAGCATGGTACCAGATCCACTACTATGTGAGTTGAGGAATCGACTAGCAATCACACCAACAAGAGTGCAACCCAGATGCCCATCATTAAGCTCACACCACCATCCACACCCACACCCATTACCCCCAGACTGGATATGTTGACCAGATCCAGATCAACACTGGATCACTTGGGTCTGAACTTTGAGATCAACCCACTCAATGACCAGGTATAGTGATCTACCTGGCAATATACGGAATCACTGTACATGTGGATGCTTATAAGTGGTGAGGGTACTCATGATGGACATGAAGGTGACCCAATCTTGCCAAAGGGAGTCTGACTGATCAAGAGGGTTGATAAAGTGATGGATCAGGCAACATTCACAGATGTGGATGAGGTCTTTGCTGATGGATCTAGAGCAGCAGATCTCAGCACACACTCAAGATGGTGTGGAATGCTATATCATTACCTAGAGTAGCAGATCTAGGTAATCAACATGAGTGACGATGAAACAAGTACTATGAATGTAAACCTACCTCAGCACACACTTGAGATGGGGTGAAATGCTGAGGAAAGAGAAGAAAGAGAAGAAGATCTAGAGTATGTGCGTGACTTATGTAATCTATGTATGTGTGTGTGTGCATCGGACGAGTGTGAAGTGATAAGTATGAATAATAATAAAATCTAACATACCCCCTCTCACTGAGGCATGAGTCCCAAGGCAGAGTGAAGCTTCAAAAAGGCAGGATGTGGGAGAGGCGAAGTGAGA
>JBBPMX010000403.1:0-14084 GCA_038090515.1 Pulveroboletus cf. viridisquamosus | reverse complement strand
CAGAGGCAGAGGTGGAAATGGAGGCGGAGGAGGCCCCAGAGGCCCCAGAGGCCTAGTAGATAGAATTTTGTCTTTTCTTTTCTCTTTGTGAATGAACAAAGTCCGAGTTGGAGTAAGGAGTAAATAAGAGGGAAATAAAAGGAAAGGAAATGAGAACAAAGTAAGTACTCAAGGGGAGAGTGGTCCAGACTTTCCCAGGTACCTCTGATGGAAGTCTGAGACTAAGTCCGAGGCATGACCTAACTCTGTAACTAACAACCAAGAAGTCTCATCGTCAGTTCCCTTATGTATATCTGAGCCAACACACCAAGTACAAGAGTTGGCAGTGGTGCCTTCTCCAATCAATCTTGGAGTTTAGGATCTTCGTGATCTCATACTCAGGCTCTCTGTCAACCTTGATCAGAGGTGGTGGAGGCTGGACACAGTTTGAGATGGAGTTCGGAGTGGAAGATTCTAACTGTGAGACATGAAATACTGGGTGTACGGATCTCATTGAGTCAGGTAATCGTAAGGTAAAGGAGTGTGAATCAGGCTTAGCAATGATAGTGAAGAGTCCTAAATATCTTTCAGAGAGTTTCTTGGAGGGTCTGGTGGATCAGAGATATTTTGCTTTGAGGTATATCTGATCTCCAATGACGAAGTTCAGAGCTGGAGATTGTCTCGCATCCGCTGGTCCTTGGTACTGTTTCTGTGCTTCCAGCATCTCCAATTGGAGGAACTCATGGAGTTGGTCCAAGTCTATGATATAGGACTGGGCTGTGGAGGAGGTGAGGGTGGTATTGGAGTGGATGAAGAGGTTTGGATGATAACCCTTATTAGTGAAGAAGGGGAATATGCCAGTGGTAGCACTAGGTGCATTGTTATAGGAGAATTCCATGAGCGGAAGGAGTTCTGACCAGTTGTCTTGCTGATAGTTGCAGTAGATCTGGAGGTATTGCTTGAGAGTTTGGTTGGCACACTCTGTCTGACCATCTTCTTCGAGATGGTATCCCAAGGTGAAATGTAAGCACATATCAAGAGCTTTACCTAGTAACTGGAAAAAGTGCAATACAAACTTGGAGCCCCTGTTGGAGGTGACATGGGAGGGGACTCCATGCTTTGAGAAGATGTGGAGGAGGAACAACTTGGCTAGCTCAGCAGAGGTGATGGTGTCATGTTTTGGGACAAAGATGACTTGCTTCAATAACTGATCAACAATGATGAGGATGGCAGTGAAGCCAGAGGAAGGTGGGAGCTGCTCAATGAAGTCCATGGATATGGAGTTCCATGGTTTCTCTGGGACCAGGAGCTGCTTGAGAAGTCCATATGGGTGATGTCAGGGAACCTTGGCTCAGGAGCATGTCATACAGGAGGACATGTAGTCCTTGACAAATATCTGAATACCTGGCCAGGTATACTCATGATGGATGAGCTCCAGGGTACAGTTCTGGCCAAAGTGGCCTGCAGTAGGGTGGTCATGGAAGGTCCAGAGAAGGCAGAGTTGGAAATTGGCAGTATCTGGGATGTAGATGTGTTTGTCCCTTAGGAGGAAGCCTTCGGGGCTTATGGACCACCTCAGGTCATCTAATGACTTGGAGGAGAGGTGAGGTGATGCAACTGGATCAGTAGGGAGAGAGGAGAGGATATCAGAGTGGACTTGTTCAATGTCAAGTAGAATGGAGGCCCAGAGTAATGAAGACTCTAAGAGCATGGCTCACAAGGACGTCATGAGTTGCTCTGAGGTGAAAATGGGCTGGAGATTGTCAGGGTTGACATGAGTGAAGTCCCTATCCCCCTCTTTGGGGTAGACATCCCAGCATCTAGTCAGTATGTCAGGTTTAGCTCTGAGCTTACCAGGACGATATTAGACTGCCATATTGAATTGGCAGAGGAACTCCAACCATCAGGCCTGGTGGCATGTCAGGAGTTTCGTGGAGGAGAAATACTCCAAATTCTTGTGGTCTGTGATAATGTCGACAGGGTGTGTGGAGCCTTCTAGGAAATGTCGCCAGGAGGTGAATGCCCCAAAAATCACTAGTAACTCCTTGTCATGTGTGTCATAGTTCAACTCCACTCTGGAGAGCATACAGGAGTAGAATGCGATGGGATGGAGTTCATTGTTGGAGGTGATGGAGAGGATGCTGGTGATGGTGTAGTTGGAGACATCAGTCTTGACCATCATTGGAGTGTTGGGGTCCCAGTGTGCGAGCACCAGAGCTGTAGTGAACACATCCTTAAGACGTTGGAAGGACTTACAACAATTCTCGGAGAAGTCCCACAGAGCACTCTTACAAGTGAGTTGGGTCAATGGAACCACGATGTCAGAGTAGCCGTGAATGAAGTGACAGTAGAAGTTGGCAAATCCTAGGAAGGACTGGATGTCCTTAACTTTCCAGGGTTCTGGCCAATCTAAAATCATCTGTATCTTATTCTTAGCCATGGAGAGCCCAGAGGGTGAAAGAATGTATCCAAGGTATTTGATAGTGTTGCTGTGCCATTTGCATTTCTCAGGTTTGCAGTAAAGTTCGTTGGCACAGAGGCACTGGAGGACTTCTCGGATGCGAGGTGGGGTCAGCGGAGTAGATGAGAATGTCATTGAGATATACCACCATGCTGACATCCAGCATATCAGCAAAGATACTATTGACAAAGCGCTAGAAGGTGGCAGGGGCATTATTAAGTCCAAATAGCATTACTAATCACTTGAAGGAACCGTAGTGCGTTCAGAATGATGTCTTCCACTTGTCTCCATCAGCGATGTGGACTAGGTGGTATATGTGCTAGAGGTTGAGCTTTGTATATATCTTTGCTCCACTTGGAGTCTCAAGGAGATCCAAGGTGCATGGGAGTGGGTAGCGGTCCTTCTTTGTGATCTCCTTCAGGTCTCGGAAGTCAATGCAAAGTTGGAGAGAACTGTCTTTCTTTTGGATGAAAAGAATGGGTGTGGCATGAGGGGAGGTGGATTGGTAGATGAAACTGATCTGGAGGTGTTTGTCAAGAAAGTCCTGGAGGGCTCCCTGCTTGGAGGGCAAGATGGAGTAGAGGCAACTGTTGGAAGGTTCAGTGCCTTCCTCTAGTTCGATCTTAAGGTCAAAAGGCCTGTGCAAAGGCAAGGTGTCAGCTTTGCCCTTACTGAAGACATCCGCGAACTTGTGATACTCCAAGGGGACTTTTGAGAGGTCTGGAGTTTCATTGGTTGGAACATCAATGCATGTAGTGCTACAACCATAGAGGGAATGGAGGGAGAGAGCGAAGGGTGTTGATCCTTCAAGCTTTCAGGCCTGGTGAAAGGCAGCAGCATTGATGAGGGAGACCAGAGGGGACCAAAGTCTGGGAGCTAAGGGAGGATCTGAGGGTTTCAATGAGGACTCACACAGAGGAGTTGGGGGAGCATCAGAGCTCGCATCCAACAGGACGGAGGATGACGTCAGGGTTGGCAAACCTGTGGGTTCAGTCTGGAAAGAGATGCTGTTTGTAGCCTAATCAATCAATGGATTGCAATGGGCAAGCTAGCAATGTCTGAGAACTATGTATATGACATGAGGGATCCAATGAGGTAACATAAAATGTTTCAGAGGTGGATGTTCCTGAAGTGAAGGACAATCAGAGATCTATAGTGGAGGAAATAGAGAAAGCAGAGGAGCCATCGAAAAGATGGAGAGAAAGCATAGGAATGGAGTACATAGGTAATTTATGTTTATCTACAAATGCAGAATCTATAAAACAGTGAGTAGAACCAGAGTCTACAAGTACTGGTACATTGGAGATAGGAAAATCGGAAAGAGAAACTATTGGACAGAGGGAATTCAGATCTGAAAGAGAAGACGCATTGAGACAGAGTGTCAGAGGAGCACAGTTGTTGGGCTCAATGTGACTCCCAACCTGTGCTATAGAGGAGTCACACTCTATTTTTTTGCCTCCAAGGAAGTGGAGCTAGAGGCCGGAGCAGGCATTATCACAGCTGCTTGGGCCTTTGCAGCCCTAGAGGTGCTCTTCGGACATTCCTTGGCGGAGTGTCCCAGAAGGCTGCAGAAGAGGCACAAGTTGAGCTTTAGGCAATGCTGCCACTCCTTGGGGAGGAGCTTGCCATCCTTGCCCAACTTGGTGAAGATCGAGTCTGCAGAGGTGGACTCAGTCCCACTCTTCTTGTTGGTGGAGGAGGAAGAGGAGCCCTTGGATGACTTGTCCTTAGGCTTACTGGAGGCAGGGGTAGAGGTGGCACCAGACGAGTTGGCCTTGCTGGAGTTGGAAGACTTGGAGGTGGATGCAGAGTTGCCAGAGTTCAACCCAGAGGTCTTGGTTGTGTGGGCGATTTCATCCTTGCATTCCCAATACTGATGGTCAATCTACTGAGTGAGAGCATGGAGTTCATGGATGTCATTGGGTTTGCCTTGACGAGTGAGCTCATCCTTGATATGGTCTGGGAGACTGGAGTAGAAGCTCCATCAGAGCGCTTCTTGGCCCCAGTTTCAGACTTGGCTAGTGAGTCGATTCCACTCAACAATGTATTTGGAAATGCGCTGGGTATTGTGCATCTGGAGGCGCTCAAGCTGAGCTTCAGCATCTGCGATGGGGTCATGAGATCTGAAGTTGGACTGTAACTCATATAGAAAAGTATGCCAGCTGTCCATTCACATGGGTCAGAGACCTGGCACTTCAAGTCTGAGGAGGTCCAGCTTGAAGTACTCAAGTGTGCTCCCCTTGAGATAGGACTGAGCAAAGGTGACCTTGGTCTGATCCTTGTGGTAGGTTTAGGGATTGGCCTGGAAGTGGAGTTCACACTGGACAATGAATGGATGGAGTTTCTTCAGGTCCATTCTGTTAAACAGGTCAGGTTCCTGGACCTTGGGCTTAGAGTCTTCAGTTTTTCATTGTTGGAGTGCTTGGCAGGTCATCCCCTTGATGGCATTGGCGAGTTGAGTGAAAGGTTCATAGGCGAGTGGGACTTGGTTGCATTCTTCGTCTTCAGGATGATCTTTGTCAGGAAAGTGCCTGGCAGAGGAACCCTGGTTGGAGTCTGCATCGGAGGAGCTAGAAGAGTCATTTCTGCCTAGGTCATTCCCATTGCCCCTTCTGCGCGATGGCATTGGGTGCCAGGTCAGACTTGGATGGATTCCTCGTCATCCCATTCCTGAGAACCAATCAGAGGAAGTTTGGGGCTGAGAATAAGTGAAAGAGGTGTTAGTGGGGACAAGGGTTGTCTGTTATGCACCTCAAAGATAGAGGGTGCAGTAACCATTGTGTGTGCAGAGAAGCTACAAAAGTCTCCAGGGACTCCACAAGAACTGCTGAAGGCAGTCTGCAGGATCTGCTCATGCTGAGTGGTTCGTCTTGTGTGTGCAAACATAGGGACTGTCGAAAAGAGTGAACCTTGACAAGAGAGAGTATGAATATACTGTTAAGTCCAGGTCCTCCAGACTCAAGTCCAGTCAGAGTTCCGAAGGTAAGTATGAAGTTTGTCAGAGGATGAATGGGGAACAGGATGGAGATGAGATACCTAGGAGGACATTGGCGCAGGACTTATATGTTGTGCCCTTGCTGAGGTTCAGTCCTCGTATTTCATAGAAGAGAGGAGGAGAGAGAGAGAGAGAGAGAGAGAGAGGGGCCAAACAAGGGTCAGGAGGAGACTAGTGTGATATTCGTACTAAGGTATAAAAACAGAGTACAGAGGGTTTATATATGAAAGTCTGATTGGAGTTTAGATGAAAGAATGGAAGAACATATGGTAAGGTATGTCAGGTAAAAGGAAAGCATGTGGAGATGGAGAATATACATAGGGGGAGGCATATTGTGTGGCAAAGGGTCTAAGGTAAGAATGAAGGGGTGAGAAAAGAATGAAGGGTTGAGGAAAGATAAGAGGAATACTAAATATGGTAACTATGGAAGTCCGAGAGGAAGGAATGAAGTCTGGGTTATAGAGGTACAAAATCCAGGTTGTGGAGTAACAGAGAGGGGTGAGGAGTTCAGAAGTTGGGGTTCAGAACAGATATGATAGCTGGTAACCACAAAGTCTCTTTGTCGGTTCCTTTGTATCTGGACCAACATACCAGATACAACAACTTGCAATTCTTTCTTCATCTGTCCAACTTGGTGTCAAGGATCTCTGATATCTTGTACTTGAGTTCGCCATCTACTTTGACTGGAGGTGATGGGGGTTGAATGCAGTTTAGAATTGTGTTTGGAACGGATGGTTCCAATTAGGAGACATGGAAGACCAGGTGAATGGACTTAATTTCCTGGAGGTGAAGGGTGAAAGAATGGGTTTCTGCCTTGGAAATGATGTCATATGGCCCTAGGTTCTTTTTGAATAACTTCTTGGAGGATCATATGGAGCAGAAGTATTTTGCCTTGATGAAGACTGGATCACTGACCTTGAAGTCGGGTGCCAGAATCTGCTTGGCATCTGCTAGGCCTTGGCATCTGCTGGGCCTTGGTATCACTCTTAGACATGAGCCATTTCTTCCTGGAGAAAGATGTGGAAAGAATCGAGGTCAATAGAGTACTCACAGGCTCATGTGGAGGTTAGGTCATGCTCAGGGTAATGATGTTTGGGTGGTAGCCCTTGTTAGCAAAGAATGGAGAGACACTGGTGGTAGCACTTGAAGAATTGTTGTATGCAGACTCTGCGAGGGGCAGGAGTTTGGACCAGTTGTCCTGTTGGTAGTTACAATAAATTTGGAGGTACTGTTCCAGGGTCTGGTTCATCCATTCAGTTTGTCTGTCACCTTCCAGGTGGTATCTGGAGGTGAAGTGGAGGTGGATATTGAGGGCTTTGCCAAGTGAGTAGAAGAAGTGAGATACAAATTCAGATCCTCAATCAGAGGTAATGTGGGAAAGGACTCCATGCTTGGAGAAGATGTGGAGGAGGAACAGCTGGGCCAATTCCGATGTAATGGTGTTGTGCATTGGGATGAAAATGCATTGCTTGAAGAGGTGGTCCACAACAATGAGGATGGCTGTGAATCTGGAGGAGAATGGGAGCTATTCAATGAAGTCCATGGAGATGGAGTTCCATGGTCTTTCCAGGACCAGGGGCTGCTTGAGCAGTCCATAGGGGCAATGTCTAGGAACTTTCATGTATGCACAGGCAGTACAGGAGATGTACTCCTTGACAAATGTCCTGATGCCAGGCCATGTATATTCATGGCAGATTGTTATGAACCACATGCACATAACTTTTCATCTTTCACTCTTTTCTTACATTCCTTACCTCCTCCCGCTCCTTTAGTCACATGACCTCCCACGAGGCTGATCACATGACCAATCACATGATGAGTCCAGCCCCTGACATCATTGCTGACATCATAGCCTCTAGGGTTACACATTGACACCCCCTAGACTACCCTAACTCTTATCTCCATCAGATCTCCACAGCAATCCTAGATCTCCCAATCCGATCTATTACCTCCTCATGTATCACATCTTATTTATCTTAGATTCCCATCTCCACAGATCTCAGATCAGATCTCAGAGTTCACCTCATGGCAGCCTTGCACTTTTCATCTCTGTCCACACTTCCATTCTCTACCCATAGTCATTACTGTCTTACCATATGTAGCATAGTATCTATCCATGTATAGTAGTGTATAGCTTGGTCTGTGTGCAGGCCTTGCCAATATATAAGGAAGTTATCTCAGCTGGCTAAATCCCAGCTTTGACCACTTGTCTAGTTCACCATTCTTGGGCTCCTGGGACTTGGGTTAAAACCTTGTCTACTAAGGGTTCTTCCTTCAGTGGGCTTCCAGCACTTGTAGCTCCCCTGCCAGGGTTACAGCATTCCTTTCTCTGCCGGGTAGCTCTGTCATCAGCTGTTTGGTTTGATTTCTTCTGGCTGAAGGGTCTCTCCATTCCCTTCTGATGACTTCTCAATGAAGTCATAACACAGATCAGTTCCAGGATGCAATTCTGGCCAAAATGTCCAGAGAGTGGATGGTCATGCTTGTATAGGAGAACCTGGAGACAGAGGTCTGCAGAGTCCAGAACATATACCTGGTTATCTAGATGGAGGAATCCATTAGAGTCAACTGACTATCGAGACTCAGGTTTGGAGGCAGACACGTGGATGGTGGCCAAGGGGTCAGATGGAAGAGCAGATAGGATGTCACTGTGGATGGAGTTGACATCAAGGAGGGTGCTAGCCCAGAGAATGGGGGCCATGAGGTAGGTTGCCTGGAGGGATGTAGCAAGTTGTTTCTGGGTGAAGACAGGGCAGAAGTTGTGTGGATTGATGGGAGCATAGTACTTATCCCCCTCTTTGGGGTAGACGTCCCAGCATCTAGTGAGGGAGTTGGGTTTCATGCCAAGGCGTTGTAAAACACTAATACTTTCTGGATGGATAAGAATCTAATAAAGGGTGTACATAAGTATAGACTCAACCCAAGGGAGGGGGACAGGAAAGACAGGCCACAGTGAGAAAAGACCTAGGTAGCTCCCTGCTCACACAAATGAAAAATGGAGGGGGAGAAAGATCTGGAAAAATATATTCTGAGGTATGATACACCTGTTTTATAGTCCTGGGAATACCTGTGGGCTTCTATCTACAAGATCTAACTAATCCAGGGTCAAACAGCAACCAGAAGGTATGTAATCCAGTCTGGATGAAACGAATATGGTACCAGATTGATGCAATCTGGACCCAGATGGATGGGCGAATTGTGCAAAAGAGTCCGAACAAACAAAGAAAGGGCCAGAAGATGGAAGAGACCTACCCAGATAAATGATGGACACTTTGAATGGACTCTTAAATGGACGACAGAAGGGGGCTTGCAATCATAGGAGAATCTGACCTCCTACATCCATGGAGGACTTGAATGCTGACTGTCCCCAGTCAGTCATGTGACTGTGGGAATTTGCAGCTCAGCAAAGACAATAGTGCAGCGGGTGGACCAAGTGTCCACCTGATTATGATTTGGGCTCTGTAACATATTGCATTGCATCTCTCTTTTATCTCCCTCTCATCTCTCTCTCTCTCTATACCTCATCTCCCCTCATACCTGCAACAATGTCTGACAATGAAGATATCCTTGCCTTCCTGTCGCAACAATCCCCACAGGATGATGCATGGACACACGCTTGGGTGAATCTCAAGGTGGCCAGTGAATCGATCCCAATCGTCATAAAAACAATGCCCAATGACAAGGATGAGCTAGAGGAAGAAAAGCAAATGTGGATAGGCAAATGGGAAAGTACTGTGGTGCGTGGTCCATTCCCATGCCAGACTTGCCCACTAACCTTTCCTAGAAACACACTCTTGGGTGTCTGTAAGATGCTCATTACCTCGGCATCGAGGCCCAACTCGAAAATGGCATTGCAGAAGCAATCCAGGATGCCAACGCAACCGCAGCTTGATGGAAGAAGGGGGCAGCTGCCCAGCTGCTGCCCCAAGGTGACAAGATCTGGGCTTCTGAAGATGTTGCACTGACACAAGCCCTGGACGAGGTCGAGCCGACAACAGTGCCAATGAAGGTGGGCAAGACCCCCAGACTCTGGTTCCCAGACCAAGCAAGGCCACAGGTACAAAGAAACTTCTTCCTGTCATCATGATTCCATCATGGCAAACCAAGGTAAGTAACAAATCTGGTATTGTAGCGCCTATACTAATAAATCGCCTCGGCACCAACGGATCATCTCGGATGATGAGGATGAGGATGGCAAAGGTGAAGACAGTGAGCCTGTCCAGAAGAAGTTCGCTACGGGTGATATGCCCCTCACCCACAAGAAGCTGTGCAGTGGATGCATCAAGGCAAGAGTCGCCTGCCAGGGTCGCAAAGATTGGACCTGCAACTGCTGCCAGGGCCTCAAGGCCAAATGTGACAAGTCCAGCAATTGTGGGGGAAAGGTAATGGGAACAAGAATGGTGAATGGATCAAAAGATTCGAAGGACCAGAAGAGGAAAGGCAAAGCCTCAGGTAAGTGAGTATTCATGTTCCATACCCATACTGACTTCACATTAGAAGCTCCTTCCCATTCCTGTCAAATCTAAGTCCTGGCACAGGTACTCAAGATATCTGACAGTGAATGCGATGATGGAAAGGAGGATGGACCGGAAGCATCAAACACAAAGTGGCACCCCTGCATGGGTGAAGTGGATCCGGAGGTGTGGAAGAAGGGGCTGAAAACCCTCGCCCTCCTTGAGCACAAGTTTCTGCATGCTCAAGGTGAGGTTCAAGAGGCCATATCCAAGATGCAAGGGTCAGTAGCGCAGGCACAAAGGTCCATGGCAGTCTTCAAGGAGGTGTAGGCCAACCTGGCAATGGTTAAAGTGGCAATGGGCAGGTGGTGAGCAATCTGATCTGCCATAGATAGTTCTATATCTCATCTTGTATCTGTATCAAATCTATTCCATATTCAATCCATATCCGTGTGAGGTCTGAACAAAAGAAGCAAAAACAAATAAGTAAATGGGTGCAAGGATGTATAATAATTCAAAAATAAGAAACCAGATGCGGGGTACTGCCTGACTTGTCTTCATTGATCTACTCGCTGTGTCTATACCTGCCTGGATCCCAAATGGACAGATACTGGATTGATACCAGGTTGAAAAAACAAACTACCAGATAAAGTGCACTGGTCTCAAGGTGCAATCAAAAGTGAATATCTAAATATGATGACTATGAGACAGAGAGAACGGAATGCTATATGGGTGTTTTTGTTTTGCTTATGACAAAGGACTGCAATGTGCAACTAAATGATGGTATGAGAGACTGTTGTGTTTCTTAGCAATATGTGCGAGATAATGACACCAGACAAAAACCAGAATGAAATAGATAGCACTGGACTAAACCCAGGATGGAACCAATACATAG
Source organism: Pulveroboletus cf. viridisquamosus (assembly GCA_038090515.1). Classification (NCBI taxonomy): domain Eukaryota; kingdom Fungi; phylum Basidiomycota; class Agaricomycetes; order Boletales; family Boletaceae; genus Pulveroboletus; species Pulveroboletus cf. viridisquamosus. The sequence goes on along the minus strand of JBBPMX010000403.1, from coordinate 3,300 downwards.
CGGGTTTGTAATGAAGTTGCAGGTGTCCGACCCGACTTACTTTCCTTGATTTACTTCTTCCTTCTATGTCTGTGACGCAACCAACTGAACTGGACAAGACCAGATTGACAACAGACAGATTCCAGATAGTTGATATGATCTGGGATAAGGATGAAAAATGATGTACAAATAATGGAAGTGAAAATGATAAAAACACAAAAATGAAACAACAAAGAACAGGGGTGAAACAGATAGTGAGTACTTCCCCACAGGGAACTATGAATGATGACCTCCTGGGCATCGCAATCTGGGAGAGGGGGAAACAACAAAAGATGAATAAAAACCTGTAGCATGATCGGGGGGCTGGATGGGCAGTGTAAGGTTACTGTATTGGGTGCTCTGCACCCTGTCCTCACTCCTTACTCACACTGGTGAAGTGTACCAAGTGGTATTCACAGATGAGTAATGTAAGAGTAATATATGAGGATTGGCCCTCACCAGGACGGGCCTCTCCTTTTTATCTACCTACCACGCATGTGATTACCTTGTATCACATGTGCTCCGTAAGTATGCAATCAGGGGTTATTACCCCATTTAGTATCTACAGGGGCTACTGCCCCTTATACCCTCTCCCTGTAGAGCCAGTAATGGCTCGGACAAAAAGAAGCATGTTTGATATATTCAAAAATGTAGGTTAAACGAGCATGAGGTAAGTATAGATCAGCGAAATGGAGCGAGATAGATCAGGACAGTTAAGATACAGAAGGTCATATTGGAGCACTGAATATGAAACAGAGACGAAACAGGAATAGTAAGAGTAAGGGAACAAAACAAGTAAGAGATAAAAAACGAGCAAGAGTTGAATCTCGCATGAGTCCCAACAAGGGAGGCCAATCACATCTGTGACTGGTCCTCCTTGAGTTCATCATCCTCGAAGTGGTCCTGCTGCATGGGGGAACCTCCCCCATTGGCATCGCCATGGTGAACGTGAGGCATGTCATACGCTGTGACGGCCTCGCTGAATCGCTGGAGGAGGGATGAGTCCCTTAGGATGCCAGGATGGGCGACCAAGGGAGGTATGTCCTCCCATACCACTCCAAGGAGCAGCTGAGAGACTCATCGGTGACCTTGGCCCTGAGATCAGTCCTTAAAGGACCATAGAGGTCCCAGGTGGCAGTGTTCTCGTTGCCTCCAGCAAACTCAATGTGCTCGAGCATCTCTCGAGTGCATTGACAAGCCCATTGAACAGTGTCATCAGCGACATGGGGGGTGACCCCATTAGCAGCCAGGTATGCTGTGATGTCTACAAGGGTGACTCCCTTGTGGAAGCCACCGGCCTAGGTAGACTTGCGTCCCTGGGCAGGTCCAATCTTGGCCCAGTCAAGGAAGGATTTGTACCACCCAAGTATGATGAGGAGATGGGTAAGGCCACGTTGCCACACCATTTGGTGGATGTGCCCTTGGGGCACAGGAGCTAATTGGTCCATGAGGAGGAGGCCCCTCATTTGGTGTCAGGTAGGGGCATTCAGCTCTGAATCAGGGTCATCCAGGACAACGGGGGTACCAGTGGCCCCAGGGAAGACCTTCTGGATCATTCAGCACTGGTCATCAGTGGGGCACCTACGCTGCCACCATTCGACATAGTCGATTCACACCCCATCAGGGGCGTCAAACAATGAAGCATTGTGAGGGAGGAGGGGCTTCTCCTCCGATAGGATGAGTGGGCCTTGTGGACGGCCCTTGGAAGAGCTACCCTTCTTCTGGGTAGTGGTAGATGTGGACCCCGACAGTTGGTCCATAACGTGACACGAGTGGCACACTGGAGCTCTGCTCCCGAGTAGATGGAACGACATGCTCCTGAGGGGTTGCGGTGCCTCCTTTGACATTGGTCGAGGTGGTGGTAGCTGGGCCGGACATGATGTGCTCCTCAAGCACTGGGATGGCAGGTGGTAGTGCTGTCTCAGCAGACTGGGTGCCTGCATCCTTGGAGGCTCAGGCTGCCTCCTTCATGGCCTCTTTTTTCTTCTTGGCCTTTTCGGAGGCCCATGTGGGGGGCCTCCATTCCTTCATGACGGCGCACATTACTTTGTTGGCGCCCAGGTCACAATGCTTCCTCCAGAGGTGGAGGAAGGTGAGCAGGTCCTGTGCTTGCTTGAGGTGAGGGGCCTTCCCCTCTTATTCATTTTGCACCCTGGTGAACAGGGCGTGGACACTGTCTCCAGTGTTGTAAAGACGAATGGGGCCCATGATGCCCCTGTCCATATGGATGGTGAAGGCAGTAGACCACTGAGGAGAAGTGGGGGGATGAATCCCCTTCGAGATGTTTCGAAGGGAAGCCTTGAGAGACTCCCCTTGGTACACATAGAGGTTTCCCTCTATCCTAACAAATAGGGTGCACAAACCCTTTGAATCAATGGCATCCCCTAGGATGAGGATGCCCTGGGGGAACTCTGACCCGGTGAATTCAGGGAAGAGATTCCCCTGGACAAGTGGTGGTGGGGCCAGCTCATCCACAATCATATCCTCATATGGAAGGACAGGAGGTAGCTCAGGGAGAGGAGAGATTGCTCTCTTCTTCCCCTTGTGAGAAGGAACTGCAGGCAGAGCCTGCGCAGGAAGTGGAAGGGGAGGAGCATCAGGACCTGCCTGCACCCTCCCCCCAAAAGAAGGAGCTGGTGGCTGGGGAGCCACTGCAAGAGGAATGGGAGGGGGTGCATCAGAGGTGCCACCCGAGAACATGGCAAGGGTGTCACGCAGCCAGGTGATTTCGTCACGTGCCTCCACAAGTAGGGAGCGGAGGTCACAACAGTTGCGTTGGAGGTGGTCAACGCGACCCACCAAGTCGGCATATGCATCGCACCAATATAGACAAGCTACATTGTCAGTGAGGTCAGGGATGGCCTCAGGAATACCATCTGCATTGACGGCCATGGCAGCACTGAGGTGCAATATGTAGGTGTTGCAGGCCTCACAGTCACATTTGTGATGGAGGGTGGGCAAGTGGGAGTGGGAGATCCACTGCCCAGGGGATGGACAATGGCAATGCTTGTCATAATGAGTGTCGCACACAGGCAATGAGGAAGGGTTGCAGCGCCGTTTGGCACCACTGCTGATAGTGCAGCTGCTGTGGCAGCCAGCATGGGAGGCCATCCTTGTGGACAAGCCTCCAGGGGGTGTGTGATCGCATGAGAGGGATTGACCCTGGTCGATGCCCTCTGGGAACTGAGAGACGTGGGGGGAAGAGGTTGCGGACAGGGTAGGGGAGTGGCTATGCTTGGACATGCTAGGTGCACAGAATGGTGATGGTAAGAAGAGAGAAGG
>JBBPMX010000402.1:0-14108 GCA_038090515.1 Pulveroboletus cf. viridisquamosus | reverse complement strand
GCCGCATTCATGGGCGATTCAATCTTCTTTCTGGATACATCAACACTAACTCAGATTGGTTCTCCTATCGAGGACAGCGAGGAAATACAATCAATCGCTGTCTCCCCAAACAGCAGCTTCGTTGCGGTTGGACGGCGCAATGGGCAAGTTGTCATTCGCGATCTCAGCGAGATTCTTCCTGACTCCTATGGTCCCTTTCACGCAAGTATTTGTGCCACCTGTCGCTGTCTCCCATTCTAATGCACTATGTAGGCATCTTCTCGCAATGAATCACAACAAGACACCGAAAAATCCGCATCAGGCGACCCCAAGGAGCAATCGCCCAACACAGATCTGGTAGGAGTTTCCCGTTCTGCCACCAAAAGATTTGCGCTCACACTGTTATGCACATCGCAGGAGGGTCCTGGGAAATCCAATCCACTCAAACCTGGGGCACATGGTGAAGATGACGAAGGTGATCTTCTCAACGTAATACTCTTCTATTCTCTCCCTCGCGCTGGTTCTTACGATGGCATAGGTCGAAGTGCCCGCTGGGCAAGCATTCAATTTCGACGAGGTCAGCAATCAATTCCACACGTCGTTCGCACGCTGACAGTACTCGTAGCCACTGTTCCCAACCTCTTCTCCCAATGCTCACGAGGACAATGCACAACCACTACCAAGTACCTCTGCGGCAGGGCCACGCGCCAGGGAAAACATCCAGTCGGCCCACCGTGATTGGACATTCAAGAAGTGGCTGTGGAGCACGAATAGCAAGGACAGCGCCTCGCACACGCATGGCCGAAATACTGGAAAATCACGTCAACGTGCCGATCGATCGCCCTCCCCCTCACCGATCAGAATGGAACCCATGAGTGGGAGGCCATGGACAATGGCTGCCGGTCAGCGCCGACAGGTGTGTGTTCCTTGACACGAACAGGAAGGGATGTAATCCGTTAACTTACCCACTCAGCGAGCGGTTGCAAAACCTGTGAGAATAAAACAAGTGCGTTCATTCTTCGATTCGTACGCACAAACTCATTACACTTTACAGAAGAAACCGCCTCACAAGGCTGCTGTCGCCAAGCATCCGAATGAAGGTAGCTCTCGTAGTGGGCAGTACAGTGCTGCAACAGAAGTTGGCCAGGTGTGTTCTAGTGATGGCAAGCCTCATCGCGACTCACATCCACCTAGGTGCGACAGGCACATGATTCGTCCCAGTCAGAATCCACTGGGGTCCATCTGACGGTGCGGGTCACTTTCCTTCTGCATGCACTTAAATTCACACTGGACCCATGCCAGGAAGGAACAGATCATTTCACCCTCGCGATCACATGTCCCACTTGGCTGTTGTGTTTTCGTTTGCGCGTACATGATGAGAGAGATGAATCCAGGTGATTCAGTGAGTCGCACATACCATGAGGTGTATATAGATCTGGTTCTATTCAGTTCGCGTAAGTAATCGAGTACATCGTGTGGGGGTGGATGTCCTGGAGTGAACGATAGACAGAAGTGGTGCTCATACTATGCCTCCGTGTGTGGGGAATCACCACCTCGTGGTAACCCATCCCCGACTAGAATCACCTCCGAGTCGCTAGTACTACTCTCTACCACAGGATCCTCTGGGATAGCATCCGCAGATTCAATCACAGATACAGAAGGTTTGTCACCTCGGGACACGGGTTGGGAGATGATGCCAAACCCGGTGTCCATCCCTTGCCACTGCCTCCGTCGGTCACGATCATACAATGCTCGTGTGCCGATGATGAAATGAGGCATGGCGACATAACCAAGTGTATCGCTAATCAGGTACAGGACATCCGTAAACCAGCTGAGGGGAGGTTTCACCGCAGATATAATGTTGACAAGTAGTGTCCTAGTTCAGAAGACAGCATGTTAGTCAGTCGTGTCTTTGTGGGCATTTGAGGGAGAGCGGGTGAAAGGAATCGACAGGTAGGGATGATAGAGATGAAAGAGAAACATACAAGACGAAATAGAGTACCCCCTCCCTCACAAATAGATTCATGTATCGATTGACCTTCCACTGACCCGTCAACTGGTTCATCTCAGCCGCTTGTCCGATGGTTGAGATGATCGCGAGGATCAACAACATAGCGCCGAGAACAAATCGGGGAATTGCTTTGTATGTGTATGAGGGTCCCGTCACATGAAGGTTACAATATGTCGAAACGACGGTTTTCTCTATCGTCACTGGAGAAAGGAACAGAAATGTAGCGCCGTTTGAGTGGGATTGCGTTCAAGAGTCCAGTTTTGGTCGCAACATACCTGACGCTGTCTCGTTGGGAGTATCATAGATACCGTCCCAGACACCACTGACAATTATTTGCACCAAATAAATGGAAAGGAGAATGATGAGGATTCTTTTCGATTGATTCCACATCGCATAGACACGTAGTACCATCAGCACTATGATTGAAGTCAACACAGAGAAAAATGGGTTAGGGAGCATGCTCACAATCGGCGGCAGCAAGAAATAGGACATATCCCCATAAATAAATTGTGTACAGTGCCGTACCTTTGAAACAGTCTCCATACTTCATCAAGGATCAATGGAGGAACAGAAGGCTTACACCTGTTCGAACGTTAATGTTACGATCACGCTCGCACACCTGAAGTACCTACGTCTATCAAAATATGAACATTAGTCACGGGTTTCAAGCATGGCTGGCAGAAACTGACCACAATAGGCCCAGGCAGTAAGTCAGTACCGACTGCGAATTCAATGTTTGGTCAGTCTGACTCATCGGGACGTGCGGTCAAGGCTCTCAAACTGACCAATGGCACCTGCGCTGGAGATGATTGTATTGTCAGCTGTATCAGTTATACGTCGGGGAAACCACAGACGTACACAACCCAGAGAAGGCCGACATAACGAGCCTATCAGAATGATCAGCCTGAAGCACATGCAACGAGCATCCCATGGGGCATTTACGATGACAAACAGTGTAGATATCCAAGTCCATGGTCTAGACTGTGATGTTGTCAGGGATGTGCAACCTCGCCGATGAATATGATCATCTCATTCTCACCCAAATGTAATCTATCTTTGCATATCATTAGTCACAAAGCAAGCAAACATTGAATAGTAAATTGAAATACCTCTCTCGCGAAAGTGAGAGCTGTCGTGACATAGTTGTGATTAACTGTTCGAAATGAGAAGGTACCATGCACAGGATTCCACTCACTGTAATCATATATGACGATGGAGATCACTGCGACTGTGCTGCATGATCAGATCACTCGCAAGTAGAAATGTGAACGACCATACTGGTTACATAGTCATTATCCTGATTAAAGGTTAAAACGGGCACCAAGTCGGAGGTCATTTCATGTAAGCGAGAAAGAGTGACTAACAGCGAACAATTGAAGGCGGATGTGGGAGCTTGGTGGAGGATGGGAGAGTCCTCCGGGTGTTTAAGTGTGCTGCCCGGTGTATCAATTATTTCCCCATGACATGATTAATAAATGAGTGATAGCTCATTGTGAAAGGTCAGGCAGTGCGTGATGGAGGCAATCGGCGCCGTGCGCCACATGATAAGGATCCTTATTTAAGTCGTTTGTATCACCTAGCTGGGCCACATGGTAGGGCTTATCATGGCCTTTGGTCCATCGGTGCAAAGCAAGAGCTTTAAAAGGTGCATGAGCGTCAGGGCAGTTATCAGCACGGTGGACACCACATCTTTGCCATTCCATCAAATTTACAAGAGGGTAAAGTCTATTTCTGCCAACCTAAAATAAAGATCTCAGATACTAGGGCTTTCTTCATCCCAACGTCTGAAGAGATACTTACCAGATTGCACTGTCAGCATTGCGAGTCAAACTGGTGCAAGCCCCCCAGCTAATCTACATACCTATAGCTGGTACATATACCACCCGGGACAATGAACCATAAACGTTCAGTATCGTTGGCGCTTGGTGTAACGGTCTTAGCCGGCGGGTGGTCAGACTATTTACAACTGGCTGACTTCGATGTCCACTTACCTGAGTAGGGCAGGGTAGTCATCCACAAACGAGGTCTGTTGACATCTTGTGACGCTGATATCGGTATCGTTGCTTGCTGCTCTTTTTTCGTGCAATCTTGCCTAGAGACATTAGCCATGCGTGGTGAGCAAAGAGGGGTGCATACAGGGGTTCATCGTGACCCAATGGGAAGTAGGAAATGTCTTGACGGATGAACTTGGAAAGACGGGGCCGGTGGTGGATGACAACAGGAGTATTGGCGCATACATGCGAGTAGGCGAGTCAAAGGGGCATGCCTGGATCCAGCCTTCTATGATTGGAGGCATGTCGGCACGTGTGAGTGCTGTAAATTTTATGCGTCAGATTGCTCAAAGCACAAGGGATGGATGCACAAACTCAACCCGTTGGCAGCTGCATCGAGAACCATGGTCTTGATCCGCCAGTCCAAGAGCACGGTCAGATTATCGAATGGTGAGAACATGGCACGTAAATTCTCTTCTGTCTCATGGACAAACTCGAGGATATTGTCGATCGTGTGCTGCAACTATTGTCTGTGTTGCGGATGAGTCAAACGAAAGGGAAGAGATATGGTGTACCAACCTGTCCTCTCGGTGTGCGGTTGCGATGCCCAATCCCACCATGAGAATGGTCGGCTCGCTCATATGGTAGTGGGATGACCAACACATTCCTGTTGACCAGGGCTGCCACTAAATCAAGAAAGTCAACTAAACAAGCTCACCTGATCGCCACCACCTTTGTGTCCAGTTAGCGAGCATGTGGCACCATTCACGACGGTGCACACGCAAGCCAGCATGTGAAGTGCGTGGAGAGATGTGTGGTGGTGTGATTGGCTTCGTTCGTCCTTAGACTAGTCGCCCAACCGGAACCTAAGTCCTTTACGCCAGAGTGCTTGAGCCCCTCATCGTTCTCACAGCACGACATCCAAATTCCTATACATTTGGTCATAAGCGTGGTAGTTCTGAACAATCATCATGTCCATGGCATACTCACTGCGGTGAGGAAGTGACTTGATCAGCTTGACGGTGCATTCAGTGATCCGTCGGGACGCTACACTCAAGTATTCACAGCACGACATCCAAATTCCTATACATTTGGTCATAAGCGTGGTAGTTCTGAACAATCATCATGTCCATGGCATACTCACTGCGGTGAGGAAGTGACTTGATCAGCTTGACGGTGCATTCAGTGATCCGTCGGGACGCTACACTCAAGTATTCTCAGTGGCCATCGTGAGGAAAAACGGAGAACATTACTGCGTCGTGCAAGCTCTCCTGACCCATCATGTAGGGGCGGCTGCTCAAATGCCAGAGAGCATCTGCGAGGCAAGAACACGAAATTTTGCTATGCAGGCGAACAAATCATGGTTTGAGCAGGTCCATGGACGTACGTTCCTCTCGTCTCCTATGGAGACCATTGGATCTGAAATCTAAACTGGACACAGGCTATAGTGTGTCGCAACCTCGTCTATCGGGATTGAACACGTCACCATGAGCTGAGTCTTGCAACCAGGACATGGCGAATGTTTGCAAGGGGAACCATCCTAGGAAATGAGGATGAGTGTCATTGTCAGTCACTGGGTGCTTGCTCACCGCGGTCACGATCTGAGCAAGAATAAGCGCCAAAGCCACAAGCTCGCATGAACAGTTCATACTGAGAACAAGGAAACACGTTCACAGGACAACTTGACCACGCACCACAACTAGACCAAAACGTCTTACTCCTCGACATTTCGACGTTGACACTTCGTGCCTTTCAAGATGTCGACAAGTGCTCGTGCGTAGCAGCTCTGAGGAATGATTGAGCAATGCTAACGCTTCAGCAAGATGAAGCCGTCGTACTTGACACGGGCGATTCTGACTTGGTTTACGCAGTCGCCTTCCAGCCCGACGGGAAGTACCTGGTGGGTGGAGGAGAGAGTGGAATTCGAAGATGGCACATCGAAGACGGTCAAGAAGTCGGAAAACGAAAAGGAATAGAAGTGTTCGCTGTTGCTGTGTCGAAGGAGTGGGTAGCATGTGGAACCCGGGATGGAGGTGCAGCTGTTTGGGACGCAAAGCTGCGTAAAGAGGTCGTCCATGTGGAGGGCACAAACTATGTGTGCGGAATTGACATTAGCCCAGATTCGACCAGACTTGCCACAGGAGTATACGGCCAAGCGAGCATTTGGGACATCGCCACGGGGAAGAGACTCGTGGGCCCACTCGAACATGAAAATTACGTCGAGGGAATCAGGTTCTCCCCGGATGGGAATCAGATTGCCCTTGCTTCATATTTAGACAACATTCGCATTTTCGACAGTCATACAGGCAACCAACTCATCGAAATTGAAATTGGTGGTATATCTTACTGGGATGTACCCACCCCACTCGCGTGGTCGAATGATGGTCAGCGACTCATTTGCACAGTCAAGGACAACACGATTAGATCTTTTGACGTCTCCACTCGATCTCTACTTGCGGAATCATCCATTTTCCAAGACAAGGTCCCCTCCATTGCTCTCGCCGCCAATGGAAATTTTCTCGCTGCATTCATGGGCCGTTCAATCTTCTTGCTGGACATGTCAACACTGACTCAGATTGGTTCTCCAATTGAAGACAGTGAGGACATACAATCAATCACTGTCTCCCCAGACAGCAGCCTTGTTGCAGTTGGACGGCACGATGGGAGCGTTGTCATTCGCGATCTCAGAAAAATTCTCCCTGACTCCTATGGTCCATTCCATGGAAGTATTCGCACTATTTGTCACTATCACCCGTTCTGACAAACTATGTAGGTATCTTCTCGCAAGGAATCACAACAAGACAATGGACAATTGGCATCAGGCAACACTGCAGACCAATCGCGCAACACAAATCTGGTAAGAGTTTCACATTCTGCCACCAAAAGACTTGCGCTAACACTGTGACATGCGCATCGCAGGAGAATCCTGGGAAATCCGATCCACCCGAGCCTGGGGCACACGTCGAAGATGACGAAGTCGACCTTCTCAACGTAACACTTTTCTATTCTCTCCCTCGCGCTGGTTCTTACAGTAGCATAGGTCGGAGTGCCTGCTGGGCAAGCATTCAATTTCGACGAGGTCAGTAATCAACCCACACGTTCTTCGCACGCTGACAGTACTCGTAGCCGCTCTTCCCAACCTCTTCTCCCAATCCTCACGACGACAATGCGGAACCACTACCAAGTACCTCTGCGACAGGGCCACGCGCGAGGGAAAACACCGAGTCGGCCCAGCGCGGTTGGACGTTCAAGAAGTGGCTGTGGAACACGAATGGCAAGGACAGCGCCTCACACACGCATGGCCGAAATACTGGAAAGTCGCGTCAACGTGCCGATCGATCGCCCTCCCCCTCACCAATCAGGATGGAACCCAGACCATGGACAATGGCTGCCGGTCAGCGCCGAGCGGTGCGTGTTCCTTGACACGAACAGGAAGGAATGTAATCCGTTAACTCACCCACTCAGCGAGCGGTTGCAAAACCTGTCAGAATGAAACAAGTACGTCCATTCTTCGGTTTGTACGCACGAACTCATCACACTTTGCAGAAAAAACCGCCTCGCAAGGCTGCTGTCACCAAGCATCCGAATGAAGGTACCTCTCGTAGTGGGCAGCAGAGCGCGCCTGCGACAGAAGTCGCCCAGGTGTGTTCTGGTATGGCAAGCCTCGTCGCGACAACTCACGTCCACCTAGGCACAACAGGCGCATGATTCGTCCCAGTCGGAATCCACTGGGGTCCATCTGACGGTGCGGGTCACTTTCCTTCTGCACGCACTTGAATTCACACTGGACCCATGCCAGGAAGGAACAGATCATTTCACCCTCACAATCACATGTCCAACCTGGCTGTTGTGTTTTCATTCGCGTGCACATGATGAGAGAGATGAATCCAGGTGATTCAGTGAGTCGTGCGTACCATGAGATGTATCTAGATCTGGTTCTATTCAGTTCGTGTAAGTAATCGACTAAATCGTATGGGAGGTTGAATGTTGATGTTCGGGAGCGAATGATGGGTGAAAGTGATGCTCATATGCACATCTCCGTGTGCGGGGAATCACCACCTTGCGGTAACCCACGCACTCGATTGATACAGAAGGTTCGTCACCTCGGGACACGGGTGGGAGATGATGCCAAACCCGGTGTCCATCCCTTGCCACTGCCTCCGTCGGTCACGATCATACAATGCTCGTGTGCCGATGATGAAATGAGGCATGGCGACATAACCAAGTGTATCGCTAATCAGGTACAGGACATCCGTAAACCAACTGAGGGAAGGTTTCACCGCAGATATGATGTCGGGCTGCGGCGAGTCCCGTGATTACGGAGCACTTCAAGGACGGGCGGACACGGTTGCGTGGAGCGGTTCCAACATACTCAAAAAAACCGGCGCCAACACATCATGTGTGTCCAAGTCTCCTTATTTCGATGCTTTGTTGTTGACGATGATCTCCCTTCTCGCAGTGCAGTCCCCAGCCCGTGTATATATACAGGTATTCTATATATCCACAGTACCACTACATTAATGTTATCCTGCCGATGAGCAGTCGTTCAAGTAAGATGTGAATGCGTGATATCACCGCTCAAGCGCTCGCCGATCCAAACCGTAATCACTTGCCTTCGTGTTCTTTGCGCGCCCATGGCTACTAAAAGTCACTATTCCCAACACCTTCTGCCCATGCTCGCGAGGATAATACACGGCCGCTACTAAGTACCTCCACAGTAAGAGCACGCACCAAGGAAAATCTTAACACTGTCCAGTCAGTAGCGTGGTTCGAGGTTGAAAGATTAGATAGTACGTGAAACAGACGGCACCACACGCGTGGCCGAATTACCTGAAAGCCACCAACCTGCCGGCGACTCATCAATGGAGATGAACAAACGAGAAGAGGTATGATGTATCAACCTGTCCTCTCGGCACGGTCGCGATGCCTAGTTCCACCATCGCAGGATGAGTGTGTTTGGCTTGCTTATACGGTAGTGGGATATTGACCAGGGCTGCCACTGTAAAAGGTCAAGCTCGGGTTCCCGCCTGATCGCTACGATTTTCGTATCTTGTTAGCGAGGATATGATGCCTTTCACGACGGTGCACACATGAGCCCTGAGCATGCGAAGTATGTGGGGTAGGCTAAAACGCGGTTGAGAGGTGCGGGGAAGCGTAGTTGGCTTCGTTCCCTCCCTAGACTAGTCGTCCAGCTATGGAGCCCAAGTCCTTTATGCCGCAGAGTGGTCCCATCATCTTTCTCACAGCCCGACGTCGAAATTCCTATACATTCTGTCGTGTGGTAGTTTGTTGGATGTCCCAACTGAGCCGTGTTCCATGTGCAGCATAGCGCAAACTCGTCTCATCTGGATTGTACATCGCAGCCAGGACACGGTAAATGCTTGCAAGGGAAGGACCATCCTAGGAAATGAGGGTGGATGAGTATCACTGGCTGCTTGCTCACCGCGTCGGGGTCACGATCCGAGCTAGAATAAGCGCCAAAGCCACGAGGGACTTGCATGAACAATTCATATTGAGAACAAGTAAACACGTTCACAGGATAACTTGACCACGCACCACGACCGGACCAAAACTTTTATTCTTCGACATTTCGACGTTGACAATTTGTTCGCGCCTTTCAATATGCCGACAAGTGCTGGTGCGTAACGATTCTGAGGAATGATTGAGCAACGTTAACATTGCAGCAAGACGAAACTGTAGTACTTGACACGGGTCATTCTGACTGGGTGTATGCCGTCGCCTTCCAGCCCGACGGGAAGCACCTGGTGGGCGGAGGAAAGAGCGGAATTCGACGATGGCAAATTGAAGATGGTCAAGAAGTCGGAAAACGAGAAGAAGTGGAGCTGCTTGCTGTTGCTGTGTCGAAGGAGTGGATAGCGTGTGGAATTGAGCTTGGAGGCGCGACTGTTTGGGACGCGGAGCTGCGTAAAAAGATCGTCCATGTGGAGGGCGGAAACTATGTGTGCGGAATTGACATTAGCCCAGATTCGACCAGACTTGCTACAGGGATCTCAAAGCGGGAAGCGAGCATTTGGGACATCGCTACAGGGAAGAGACTCATTGGCCCACTCCAACACAGCAATAACGTCGAAGGAATCAGATTCTCTCCGGATGGGAACCAGATTGCCACTACTTCATATACCGACAACATCCACATTTTCGACAGTCGCACAGGCGACCAACTCATCGAAATTGAGGCCTCTGACATACCTCTCTGGGATACACCCACCCCGCTCGCGTGGTCGAATGATGGTCAGCAACTTGTTTGCGCGACCGACAACAAGAAGATCATATCTTTTGATGTCTCCACTGGGTCTCCGCTTGCTAAATCATCCATCTTCCAAGGCAGGGTCCCTTCCATTGCTCTCGCTGCCAATGGAAAATTTGTCGCCGCATTCATGAGCCGTTCAATCTTCTTTCTGGATATGTTAACACTGACTCAGATTGGTTCTCCTATCGAGGACAGCGAGGAAATACAATCAATCGCTGTCTCCCCCGACAGCAGCTTTGTTGCGGTTGGACAGCGCGATGGGAAAGTTGTCATTCACAATCTCAGCAAGGTTCTTCCTGACTCCTACAGTCCATTCCATGCAAGTATTTGTGCCGCCTGTCGCTGTCTCCCATTCTAACACACCATGTAGGTATCTTCTCGTGATGAATCACAACAAGACGTCGAAAAACCTGCATCAGGCGACCCCAAGGAGCAATCGCCCAACAACCTGGTAAGAGTTTCCCATTCTGCCCCCTAAAAAATCTCGCTCACACTGACATGCGTATGACAGGAGGGTTCTGGGAAATCCAATCCACTCGAGCCTGGGGCACACGTCGAAGGTGACAAAGTCGACCTTCTCAACGTAATACTTTTCTATTCTCTCCCTCGCGCTGGTTCTTACAGTAGCATAGGTCGAGGTGCCCGGTGGGCAAGCATTCAATTTCGACGAGGTCAGTAATCAACCCACACGTTCTTCGCACGCTGACAGTACTCATAGCCACTGTTCCCAACCTCTTCTCCCCATGCTCGCGAGGACAATGCGCAACCACTACCGAGTACCTCTGCAGTAGGGCCACGCGCCAGGGAAAACATCCAGTCAGCCCAGCGCGGTTGGACATTCAAGAAGTGGCTGTGGAGCACGAATAGCAAGGACAGCGCCTCACACACGCATGGCCGAAATACTGGAAAGTCACATCAACGCCCCGATCGATCGCCCTCCCCCTCACCGATCAGAATGGAACCCATGAGTGGGAGGCCATGGACAATGGCTGCCGGTCAGCGCCGAGCGGTGCGTGTTCCTTGACACGAACAGGAAGGGATGTAATCCGTAACTTACCCACTCAGCGAGCGGTTGCAATGCCTGTGAGAACAAAAGAAGTACGTTCCTTCTTCGGCTTGTACGCGCAAGCTCATCACACTTTACAGAAGAAACCGTCTCGCAAGGCTGCTATTGCCAAGCGTCCGAATGAAGGTACCTCTCGTAGTGGGCAACACAGTGCACCTGCGACAGAAGTCAGCCAGGTGTGTTCTAGTGATGGTAAGCCTCGTCGCGACTCACATCCACCTAGGCGCGACAGGCGCATAATTCGTCCCAGTCGGAATCCACTGGGGTTCATCTGACGGTGCGGGTCACTTTCCTTTCGGCCGCATTGTTAAATTCACACCGGACCCTTTCCAGGAAGGAACAGATCATTTCACCCTCGCGATCACATGTCCCACCTGGCTATTGTGTTTTCATTCGCATGCACATGATGAGAGAGATGAATCCAGGTGATTCAGTGAGTCACGCATACCATGTGATGTATATAGGACTGGTTCTATGCAGTTCGTGTAAGTAATCGAGTACATCGTGTTGGGGGTTGATGCATGATGTCCTAGAGTGAATGATAGACAGAAGTACTTGGTGCGCACACTATGCCTCCGTGTGCGGGGAATCACCACCTTTTGGTAACCCATCCCTGACTAGAATCGCCTCCGGGTCACTAGTGCTACTCTACCACAGGATTCTGAGCTCTGCAGTAGCATCCGCAGATTCAATCGCAGATATAGAAGGTTTGTTGGCACTTCAGGACACGGGTTGGAAGATGATGCCATATCCGTCCATCCCTTGCCACCACCTCCGTCGGTCAACCGGTCGCGGTCATACAATGCCCGTGTGTCGATGATGAAATGAGGCATGGCGACATACAAAAACGTTTCGCTAATCAGGTATAGGACATCCGTAAACCAACTGAGGGGAGGTTTCACCGCAGATATGATGTCGGCCTGTGGCGAGTCCCGTGATTACGGAGCACCTCAAGGAAATCAATTCCACACGTTCCCTACACGCTGATGGTACTCGTAGCCACTGTTCCCAACCTCTTCTCCCCATGCTCACGAGGGCAATGCGCAACTACCACCAAGCACCTCTATGGCAGGGCCACGTGCCAAGGAAAACATCAACACCCTCGAGTCAGCCCAGCGTGGTTCGAGGTTCAGACGGTGGTTGTGGAGCATGGGTAGCGAGGATAGAACCATACACACGCGTGATCAAATTACCGGGAAGTCACGCCAACGCCCCGATCGATCGTCCTCCCGCTCCCCGGTCAGAGTGGAAATCATTGATAGGGGACCATGGACAATGGCGGCTGGCCAACGCCGAAAGGTGAGTGTTCCTTGGCATGAACAGGAAGGGATATGGTGTGTTAACGTGTCCTCTCAGCGAGCGGTTGCAAAACCTGTCGGAATAAAACATGCACGTTCACTCTTCGGTTTGTATGCACGAGCTGATCACACTTTGCAGAAGAAACCGCTCCGCGAGGTCGCCAAGCGTCCGGATGAAGGTACCTCTAGTAGTGGGCAACATAATGCGCATGCAACAGAGGTGTGTTCTAGTGATGGTAAGCTACGTCGCGATAACTCACGTCTACCTAGGTGCAACAAGCGCATGATTCATCCCAGTCTGAATCCACTGGGGTCCATCTGACGGTGCGAGCCAACCTTTCGCATACATTATTAATCTTTACTGTGGACCTACGCCAGGAAGGAACGCGCTATTCCGCCCTCGTGATCACGTTCCCCATCCGGCTGCTCTGTTTCCGTTCACATCCCCACGATGAGACGCATTGACTCAGGTGACTCAGTGCGATCATGTAGATGCCATATTCAATCGGTATGTAGATCCAGCTTTATTGCATTTGACTGAATTGTGTAGACGATGTTCTGATGTAAACGATAGGCAGAAGTGGTGCTTGTATATACGTCTCCATGTGCGGGGAATCTCGATCTTGTGGTAATCTGCACGCTCCATTGATCATGCTCACTGTGCACCATTACCAATTGAAACCGCATCCAAGTCGCTAGTGCTGCTCTCCACCACAGGATCCTCTGGCCTGGCAACCGCAAATACCATCATAGGCAAACCAGGCTCGTCATCCCGAGACACTGATTGCGAGATCATTCCAAATCCAGTGTCCATCCCTTGCCACCGCCTCCGACAGTCACGACCATACAATATCCGTGTACCAATGATGAAATGAGGCATGATGATGTATACAAGCGCCTCGCTAAGCCTGGACAGGGCATCCGTAAACCAGAAGGGAGGGAGTTGGAGCGCAGACGTGATATGGAAAAGTAGTGTCCTACAGGAGAAATAGTTAGTTATATATTCATAGGTATTCGAGGGAGAGTGAGTGGATGGAAAGATGTAGCAGTGACAGAAATGAGAAAGAGAAACATACAAGACGAAATAGAGTACACCTTCCCTCACAAACAGACTCATGTACCGATTGACCTTCCACTGACCCACCGATTGGCTCGTCTCAACTGCTTGTCTGATGGTTGAGATGATGGCGAGGATCAACAACGTAGCACCGAGAACGAATCGGGGAATTGCTTTGTACATGTACGAGGGTTGTCCTGTCGTGTAAAATACACAATACGTCGAAATCACGGTTTGCTCTATCACCGCTGGAGAAAGGAATAGAAACATAGGACCGTTTGAATAGGATTGCATGCAAAGGTCCAGCTTTGCTTGCAACGTACCTAACAAGGACTTATTAGGGGCTTCATAAAGACCGTCCCAGACACCAGTGACAATTATTTGCGCCAAATAAAGGAAGAGGAGAATGCTGAGGACTCTTTTCGATTGATGCCA
>JBBPMX010000399.1:0-14165 GCA_038090515.1 Pulveroboletus cf. viridisquamosus | reverse complement strand
AGATACTCCAGTTTGAATATCGACTTGGACAGTCTCCCAAGCTCACTCTGACCCCCTTGAGTCTCTAAGACTCTCTTCTGAACCATCCTTGGCCTTCGTTGCTTGCAACAAGGTCAATCTGACTTCTTCCACCCATTCTGAAATTACAGGACACCCCCGGAGTTGTGACAAGGGCGCATCACATACGGTGAAGCCAAGTCCTGCCCGAACTCCAGAGTTCCGGAGTTACCTCCTGGAGACCCTGGTTCTAATAATGTTATCCGTCATTGCGTGGACTGCAGTCGGATGACGTTTGTAGAACTCTGCAAGTGCTTCTCTGGCATGTATGAGGTGAGCCTTGGGTTCCCATGTGTGGTCTTCCCTGGGATAGTCTTGCCAGTGTACTAGGTACTTGACCTTGCCTCGTTGTTTATGGGCATCTATGATGGCTTCGACTTCATATTCATTTCACTGCAGTATTATGGCAGGAGAGGGGGTGGGTTTGGCTTGAGATAGGAACACTCCTTCGTGATAAAGCCATAGGTGGGATTCATGAAATGCTGGGTGTATCATCTTCCAATGTTTAGGGAGTTTGAGTTCATACACAGCTGGGCCAACCTTCTTTAAGATCTTAAAGGGGCCATAACATTTGTCTTCGAACTTCTTTGATGGCCTATCTGATCAGATGTGTTTCCCATTGAGAAGTACTTGATCGCTGGTTTTATAAGCGATTGGTTGCCGGGTGTTTCAATTGTAATACTTCTTCATTTCTGCAGCTGCTTTCTCTAATGCTGCCTTCACTTGAGCATGAGTTTCCTTCATTTGTGTCACGAAGTCCATTGCTTCAGCCATTCGCACCTCTCTACAATTATTGATGGAAACCAGGGGTTGCTGTCCATAATTGAGTATGAATGGACTGGTGCCAGTGGTGCTGGACATCCTTTGGTTGTGCACAAATTCAGCTAATGCTAACCACTCGGCCCAATCATTTTGGTGATGGTTTATGTACATCCGCAGATAGAGTTCGACTTCGGAGTTAATGCACTCCATTTGTCTGTCAGTCTGCAGGTGATAGGCTGTAGAAGGGTTTCCTTTAATTCATAGGAGTGCATATAGGTCTGTCATGAATTGCAACACAAATTGTGGTCTGCGGTCTGGTATCACCTTCTTTGGTATGCCATGGAGTTTAAATATATTGTTTCAGAATATGATGGCTACTCCTTTGGCAGTAACAGTAGATGAGACAGAGAAGAGGTGTATCATCTTGGAAAATCTGTCGACAACAACTAATATAGCATCTTTGCCTTGAGAGTTGGGTATTGGTCCAACAATGTTGACAGATATGACTTCCCATAGGGCAGAGGGAATCTCATTAGGCGTAAGTGTGGTATGTGCTGGTATCGGGCAATTCTTTGCCTTTTGACATTTATCGCATCTTTTTATGTATTTTTCTATATCTTTTTGTATAGTGGGCCAATAGTAGCATGTCATGATTAGATCATGGGTTTGGCAAGCTCCTGGGTGTCCTGCAATGGGGTGGTCATAATTTTCTCTGATGACTTGTTCCTGTAGTGTTGATTCCATTGGGATGTAGAGAAGGTCTCCCTAGTAGATGACATCATCTTTCTTGGACCACTGTGTTGTTTCTTTCATAAGTCCCTCTAGGATATACTTTTTGGCGTGCAATTGGAGACGTTTGACTTGTGTCTTGACAGTTTTCTTTTGTTGCACTCAAATTTCCACTCTGTTGGTAAGGTAGAAGGTGTGTTCATTGGTCAAGTTCGTAAACATTGAATCGGGGAGTAAGATTTGTTGTTTATTATTGTTGTTTACCCCCTTTTCAAAGTCTGGCCTCCAGGACAGAGGATTGGATGAGTTTGACTTTCCAGAGCGGTGTTTGAATGTGAAATCATACTCCTAGATGATCTGTTGCCAGTGAGCTTGTTGTCATGAGAGGTTGACTGGTTTACAATAGAACTCTAGGTTCTTATGATCAACCAAGATCTCAAATGGGTGAGCGGCATCAAGAAGGTACTGCCTCCACTCTTTAAGCATGAAGATGACCATGAGCATTTCAAGGTCAGTGGCATGGTAATTTCATTCCACATCATTGAGAGATCTCAAGATAAACACCATGGGGTGCCAAGTCCCATCTTGTTGCTGTGATAGAACAGCTCCAATGCCAATGCCTGAACCATCCATTTCAATCTGATATGGGTCTTTGTCAGTTGGCATTGCTAGGGTGGGGGCAGATGAAAGTGTAGCTTAATCAACTTTCTCCAGTGTGAGGTTGTTGAGAGGTCATGTAATCTGGGCAAATGTCAAGTCCGGTTCCTCTGGACTCAAGTCTGATCAGAGGTCCGAAGGTTAGTATATGAAGTTCATAAGGAGGACAAACGGAGTTCGGAGCAGCAAGGGGGTACCTAGGAGGATGTTGGCGCAGGACTTATGTGTTGCACCCTTGCCTAGGCTCTGTCCTTGTATCTCGTAGGAGAGAGGGAGAGAGAGGAGAGAGAAGGGAGTCGGACAAGAGACAGGAGGTGACTGGTTTGATATTTGTACTAAGGTACAGAAGCGGAATACAGGAGCTTTATATACTGAAGTCCGGTCCAGAGTTCAGATGGAGGAATGGAGGACCGTATGGTAAGGTATGTCGGGTAAAAGGGAAGCATATGGAGATGGGGAACATACATAGTGAGAGCATATGGTGTGGCGAAGGGTTGAAGAGATGATACTAAGGGTTGTAACTAGAGAATGGAGGGTCAAAGGTATAAAGAGAATACTAAATAAGGAAAGCAAGGAAGTCCAATACTAGGAGAACAGAGTCCGATATGAAAGGACGAAGTCCAGATTACAGAGTACGGAGAAGGAGTGATGGGTCCGGAGACTCAGAGATCGGAGTGGATATGACAGTGCCCCCCTATTAAGGCCGAGCCCTCGAGGCCGGCTAAGTCCGGACCAGGGGAAAGACCGAGTGGAGGTCACGTGACGTCCGTGAGTCAGAGTTTGAAATGACGATGGGTCACGTCTTGCTAAGTTGATCTTGTCCTCTAACCACAACCACTAACTGTGCCACTACCCCCCTTCACCATGCCCGCTACCAACCACCTTGACAACCAAATCGCAGCCCTTGCGGCCCAGCTGCAGGAGATGCAGCAAAGGCATGAGGAGGAGAAGGTCAAAGAGGAGCGTCGAGCCTGAGAAGAAGCAGAACAGGCTGCGTGCGAAGAGCGCGAATGACAGGAACGGGCTGCGCAGGCTGAGCGCGAGTGCGACGAGTGAAGGAAGGTGGCGGAGGAACATGCCAAGGCCATCCAGGAGGAGCACCTCAAGAGGGCGCGTCAAGAGCAGGAGGAGGCCCAGGGCAAGGAGAAAGGGAAGGCATGAGTGATGGGGCGAACGCAGGTACATGGTCCATACTTGGACATCGGACGTGGCTGATGGAGGTCCGCAGGATGAAGTGATCGAGTTCCCCAGCGAAGACGAGGGGAATGAAGACGGGCCGTCAGCATCAGCTCGGGCCCCGAAACGAGGGCGTGAACCCACCAACCCCAGGTGGGCCCTGTGCGTGCGATGCATGCAATGGGGTGAGGAGTGCCATCCCCCTCAACAGGGGTCGAAGGGGAGGTTGTGCCATGCGTGTGCATGCAGCCACCTTGTTTGCAAGAGGAAGGAGGCCCCGGAAGACCCCGAGGAGGCGGACGAAGAGGACAAGGAAGACTGCCTGGTGCCTCGCAAGAAGGCCCAGGTGGAGGTGGTGATCCCGCCCCCCCCTTATCCCACTACAGGTGCCCTTGTGGCCCTTCTTGCGAAGGCCACGGGGTCGCTTGGCCTCATTGCTGGGGGTTTCGCGCCCCTGCGAGAGGACATGGCTGGGGTGTGGGAGGAGCTGAGGAGGCTCTGAGAGGAGGTCGCAGGGGTGCGGACAAGGGGGCGCGGGTACGAGGAGATGGGGACGCAGATGAGGGTGGACCCAGAGGTGGGGAGGACGGAGATGGAGATGCAGACAGAGGGGACGGAGGAGGTAGGAGCAGAGGCGGAGGTGGAGATGCAGATGGAGACAGCCCCAGAGGAGACAGAGGCCGAGTAAATAGTGTGATTTTGCTTTTCTCTTTTCTTTTGTAAATGAACGAAGTCCGAATCGAAATAAGGAGTGAGTAAGAAGGGAAGGAAAAAGGGAAAGGAAATGAAAATGGAGTAGGTACTCAAGGAGAAAGTGGTCCGGACTTGTCCGGATACCTCCGGTGGAAGTCTGAGACTAAGTCCGAAGCATGACCCAACTCCGTAGCTAATAACCAAGAAGTCATGTCATCAGTTCCCTCATACCCGAGCCAATGCACCAAGTACAGGAGTTGGCAGTGACGCCTTCTCCGATCAATCTTGGAGTCTAGGATCTCCGCGATCTCGTACTCAGGTTCTCTGTCAACCTCGATCGGAGGTGGCGGAGGTTGGACACAGTTCGGGATGGAGTTCAGAGTGGAGGGTTCTAACTGCAAGACATGAAAGACTGGATGTACGGATTTCATAGAGTCAGGTAATCGTAAGGTAAAGGAGTGTGAACTGGCTTAGCAATAATAGTGAAGGGTCCTAAATATCTTTTGGAGAGTTTCTTTGAAGGTCTTGTGGATCAGAGGTATTTTGCTTTAAGGTATACCTGATCTCCGATAGCGAAGTTTGGAGCCAGGGATCTTCTCGCATCTGCTGGTCCTTGGTAGCACTTCTGCACCTCCAGCATCTCCAATCGGAGGAATTCATGGAGTTGGTCCAAGTCCATAACATAGGACTGGGCTGCAGAGGAGGTGAGGGTGGTATCGGAGTAGACAGAGAGGTTTGGATGGTAGCCCTTGTTAGCGAAGAAAGGGGATATGCCAGTGGTAGCACTAGGCGCATTGTTGTAAGAGAACTCTGCGAGTGGAAGGAGTTCCGACCAGTTGTCTTGCTGGTAGTTGCAGTAGATCCAGAGGTATTACTCAAGGGTCTGATTAGCGCACTCTGTCTGACCATCTCCTTCAGGGTGGTACCCCAAAGTGAAGTGTAGGCACATGTCGAGAGCTTTACCCAGTGACCGGAAGAAGTGTGATATGAACTCGGAGCCCCGGTCGGAGGTGATGTGGGAGAGGACTCCGTGTTTCAAGAAGACGTGGAGGAGGAACAGCTTGACTAGCTCAGCGGAGGTGATGATGTTGTGAGTCAGAACGAAGATGACTTGCTTCGATAACTGATCGACGATGACGAGGATGGCGGTGAAGCTGGAGGAAGGCAGGAGCTGCTCAATGAAATCCATGGATATGGAGTTCCATAGTTTCTCCAGGACCCGGAGCTGCTTCAGGAGACCATATAGGCAATGTTGGGAGACCTTGGCTCAGGAGCATGTCATACAGGAGGACACATAGTCCTTGACGAATGTCCGAATGCCCAGCCAGGTGTATTTGCGATGGATCAGTTCTAGTGTATGGTTCTGTCCGAAGTGGCCTGCAGTAGGGTGGTCATGGAAATTTGGAGAAGTCAGAGTTGGAGGTCAGCAGCATCAGGGATGTAGATATGCTTGTCTCTTAGGAGGAAGCCTTCTGAGTTTACAGGCCATCTCAGGTTGTCTAATGACTTGGAGGAAAGGAGGGGTGACGTGACTGGGTCAGCAGGGAGGGAGGAAAGGATATCGGAGTGGACTTGTTTGGTGTCGAGTAGGACAGAGGCCTGGAGTAGCGGAGTCTCTAGGAGCATGGCTCACAAGGATGTCGTGAGTTGCTCTGAGGTGAAAATGGGCCAGAAATTGTCGGGGTTGACACGAGCGAAGTCCCTATCCCCCTCTTTGGGGTAAACGTCCCAGCATCTAGTCAGT
Source organism: Pulveroboletus cf. viridisquamosus (assembly GCA_038090515.1). NCBI lineage: Eukaryota > Fungi > Basidiomycota > Agaricomycetes > Boletales > Boletaceae > Pulveroboletus > Pulveroboletus cf. viridisquamosus. Next base: position 8,347 of record JBBPMX010000399.1, on the reverse strand, counting down.
GCGTCAGGTTTAGCTCCGAGCTTACCAGGGTGATATCGGACTGCCATGTTGAATTGGCAAAGGAACTCCGACCATCAGGCCTGGTGGCACATCAGGAGTTTTGAGGAGGAGAAGTATTCCAAGTTCTTGTGGTCCATGATGATGTTAATGGGGTATGTGGAGCCTTCAAGGAAATGTTGCCAGGAGGTGAATGCCTCAAAGATTGCCAGTAACTCCTTGTCATGTGTGTTGTAGTTCAATTCTGCTCCAGAGAGCATATGGGAGTAGAATGCAATGGGATGAAGTTCATTGTTGGAGGTGATGGAGAGGATGCCAGCGATGGCATAGTCAGAGGTGTCAGTCTCGACCGTCATCGGAGCATCGGGGTCCCAGTGCGCAAGCACTGGAGCTGTAGTGAACACATCCTTAAGATGCTGGAAGGACTTATGACAATTCTCAGAGAAGTCCCACAGAGCACTCTTGCAAGTGAGTTGGGTCAATGGAACCACAATGTTGGAGTAGCCGTGGATGAAGTGACGGTAGAAGTTGGCGAATCCTAGGAAGGACTGGATGTCCTTGACTTTCCAGGGTTCCGGCCAATCTAAAATTGTCTGTATCTTATCCTTGGCCATGGAGAGACTGGAGGGCGAGAGGATGTATCCAAGGTATTCGATGGTGTCACTGTGCTATTCGCATTTCTCAGGTTTGCAATAAAGTCTGTTAGTGCAGAGGTGCCAGAGGACTTCTCAGACATGTTTCCAATGCAAGGCAGGGTCAGTGGAGTAGATGAGAATGTCATCGAGATATACCACCATGCTGACATCCAGCATATCAGCGAAGATGCTGTTGATGAAGTGCTGGAAGGCAGCAGGGGCATTAGTAAGTCCAAATGGCATTACTAACCACTCAAAGGAACCATAGCGCATTTGGAACAATGTCTTCCACTCATCTCTGTTGGCAACATGGACCAGATGGTACGCATGCTGGAGATCGAGCTTTGTATAAATCTTAGCTCTGCTTGGAGCCTCAAGGAGGTCTGAGGTGCATGGGAGAGGGTAGCAGTCCTTCTTTGTGATCTTGTTCAGGCCTCGGAAATCAACACATAGTCGGAGGGAACTGTCCTTCTTTCGGACAAAGAGGATGGGTGCGGCGTGAGGAGAGGTGGATTGGTGGATGAAGCCAATCCAGAGATGTTCGTTGAGGAAGTTCTGAAGGGCTCCCTGTTCGGAGGGCAAAATGGAGTAAAGGTGACCGATGGGAGGTTCGATGCCTTCCTCAAGTTCAATCTTTAGGTCGAATGGCCTGTGTGGAGGCAAGGTGTTAGCCTTGCCCTTACTGAAGACATCTGCGAATTCGTGGTACTCCAGAGGAACCTTTGACAGGTCTGGAGGTTCTTCGGGCGGAGCATTGACGCACGTAGTGCTATGACTGCAGATGGAACGGAGGGAGAGGGCAAAGGGTGTTGATCCTTCAAGCTTGCAGGCCCAGTGAAAGGCAGCAGCATTGATGAAGGAGACCGGAGGAGACTGAAGCCCAGGTGCTGTGGGAGAATCCAGGGGTTCCGGCAAAGGTTTGCATGGAGAAGTCAGAGGAGCATCAGAGCTTGACTCCAGAGGGACAGAAGACGATGTCAGGGTTGGCAAATCTGTGAGGTCAGTTCAGAATGAGATGCTATTTGTAGCCCAATCAATCAATGGATTGCAATGGGCAAGCTAGCAATGTCCAAGAACTATACAATACAAGGAATCCAACGAGGTAACATAAAATGTTTCGGAGGTGGAAGCTCCTGAAGCGAAGGACAATCAGAGGTCTATAGTGGAGGAAATGGAGGAAGCAGAGGAGCCGTCGAAAAGACAGAGCAAGAGCATAGGGACAGAGTATGTAGGTAACTTATTTTTATCTACAAAGGCGGAGTCTATAAAACAATGAGTACATAATATCATGCATTCAATATCCTTTTCACTGAGACCTGACGAAGAAGCAATAGTCATTTACTGATCTTTACCAGTTGCTTTGTCCTTCACAGAGAAGTTGATAATGCTATCTGGAGGGTCATCAGTGCACACCGATTAAAATCAACCGGCATCAATGTTGAGCATGATCTCAATTTGGAGGTATGTCCTTGGGTGTGGCAGGAATATTAATCATTAAATGCCCTCTTGCAGGGCTCAACAGTGCGATGGACAAGTCTGCCGACAAGGCTCTCAAAGTTGCTGTTGAGTTTCGGGTTGATGTGCTTGGGGCCCGACATGCTGGTAAAAATGAAAGGCACTGAGCTTACCTCCATGTGGGTCATTGATGAAAGTTCTCTGCAGCTGCTCTACCATACCAAAATGAGCACTGCATCTATGTCTATGGGCTTTAAGGTAATGTCAAGGGCTCGAAGGAGGTCTCACCCTAGAGGAAGCTCGATGATAGGACAGGGGATTATCTGGGGGAATAGCATCTTCTCTGTAATTCACAGCACTCGAATGACAGCATCAGTGAACTGGAGTTTTGTATTCTTCTGAAGTGGGTGAACGACTCCAGCAGAATCATTGCACTCCGGTGGGCACCACATGGTGATGCTAACAGATTGAAAATGGTTTCATTGGGACCAAAATCAATGGCAAGTGTATAATGTCCATACATGTTGGGATCTCTCGTACAACAGGACAGTATTATTGTGTCAAGTCCGGTTCCTCTGGACTCAAGTCCGATCGGAGTTCCGAGGGTTAGTGTACGAAGTTCGTAGGACGGACGAACAGAGTTCGGAGTGACAAGGGGGTACCTAGGAGGACGTTGGCACAGGACTTGTGTGTCGCACCCTTGCCTAGACTCTGTCCTCGTATTTCATAGGAGGGAAGGAGAGAGAAGGGAGAGAGAAGGGAATTGGACGAGAGACAGGAGGTGACTGGTTTGATATTCGTACTGAGGTACAGAAATGGAGTACAGGAAGCTTATATACTAAAGTCCGGTCCGGAGTTTGGACGGAGGAATGGAGGGGCATATGGTAAGGTACGTTGGGTAATAGGAAAGCATGTGGAGACAGGGAGCATACGTAGGGAGATTATATGGTGTGGCGAAGGGTCTAAGGGATGAAGCTAAGGGTCATAACTAGGGAATGGAGGGTTGAAGGTACAAAGGGAATACTAAATAAGGAAGGTGAAGGAAGTCTGATACTAGGAGAACGGAGTCCGATATGGAAGGGACGAAGTCCGGGTGAAGAGGCCCGGAGTTGGGCGAATGAGGCCCGGAGTAGGGATTCGGAGTCTGGAGTTGATAGGGGCTGGGACGGATATGACATATTGACAGAATGACAATTACAATCCTAGTGAAGCAAAGGATGAACTATCAAACAGGTACCTTGATAAATGGGAAAGGATAAAAAAGTGAAACGTGTCTGGCAAAGGTGTCCCAAATGTAAGAAAGGGTGGTGGAGCAGTCAGATAAAACAAGATCATCACTGGTATTGGAACTGTCATCGCTATTAGGCAGCTCACTGTTGGGCAGTTCACTGACATCATCACTGCTGAGCCACTCTTGTAAGAATGTTCCTTCTATGGAAATCCTTGGATCCCAACGCAGCCACCTTGCACCTGGAAATACTGGATGTGAGCCAATAAATGCCATCCAGAAAGTGTCCCTCCCCCATGCCCACTCTGGGAGGGTAGAGCTTTGGATATTGGCAACAAGCCAATCTTCAATTCCCTTGGATAATGTGGCCCACTGCTGAGTATCAGTGTGGTTGAACACAACTGGAAGTGGTAAAAACGGGATAGTAAAATCTTCAGGGCAGGCCTCCATTCCAATATTGTTGCTGCTACTGAATTGAATGGTATTTGGATGCTATAATGCATCAGTTCATTGTTCATTGACTCCAGACAGGTGTGACTCACCAGAGGCATGTATTCAGAATGCTCAGATTGATATATGCTCTATGTATTTGCATGTATAACAGGCACTGTAAACTGATGATAATCCTCACATAATGAGATGGTGATTTTAATGGGCTCCTGAAATCTGTGAGTAAGCATAGAACAACAGAAAAAGATGGAAAAGTATTATGTGTCTGCAAATGAGATGTCAAGGCAGGGGGCCAGAGAAGCATATGGTGACTAGCAGTGGCTGAAGGAATGCATGGTCATTCTCAGCATACTCAACATCTGGACAAACCAATATTTGACCGATGGATGAAGTCATCTTGCTTGAGGTTGTGAATGAGAATCACGCATGCATGTTGCAGCGCAATCCTTCCATGTGACACAACTTGCACAAGGTGAAGCACTGTCAGGCTCCTTCCATCTGATGCTTGCCAGCTGCCTCATTATTATAGCTCTGTCACCACATGTGATGAAAACGTCTTTAATGGGCCTCATTAATGGAAAAGGTACATATATGTCTCACTGTCAGACAAGCACTCACCCCAGTACCAGTATTCAAGTATGTTGGCAACAGGTCTGCTTGGATAGTAAGCTGCTTGGTCTGTCCAAAAGCCCAAGGCTGATATCATGAATTCAGCCTGAAGCACCTCAAAAGCCATCAAGCATCACTTATCCATCAACATTATTTCAAGGTCTACATGAGCGGTTGTACAACTTTATCGGGCTATCTCACAGAGAAGGAACCCATGCCTCCTCCGCATCATGATCCTCCCAGCCCTTCGGATACTCTTGAGAATCCTGAATCAATGGAAATTGATGACCCTCAGTGGATAGGAGGTGTCCTGGACGAGAGTGAACCCATGTCTGTGATACGAGAAGTTACTGGTGGAGTTCCTCCAGAAATGCACAATCCCAAGGATGACCAGCCGGTGATGCTGAGCGAACTTTGGCAGGCTATATCAATCAGTTGCAAACAAAGGGTCAATGGTGCAAGAGATCTATTTAGGGAGCTACAAGACGCTCTTGCCTCTGGTGAGGTGTTTTTCTCCATGCTGATGTCTCCACCCACTACGTTCCCAAATGATAACGATGTGTGTGACTCAGAATCTGATTTTGGTATTGAGCTCCCCAGTGAGTATCTTTGGACATGGCAGATATTTTCTGACATTTCTGGGAACAAACACTCCAGACGATCAGCCCGATGAAACTTCAAAATTGTCCCCTGACAGTCCATCATACCCTTGGCCAACAAAAGAGGTGTGTTATTCTAATTTGATCTAAAGAATATTGATGGTGTTTCTTCATTCATCTCAGCATTTTCTTGTTTCACTATTGTTCAGTTCCCCAAGACTGCCATTCTCCTGACTGCAAAAAAGGGCTGTCCTTGACCTGGCCAAAGAACTTGGTGCACACAATGTGCCATCACTATATTCACTACAGCATTGTGATGAGGAGGTGAAGAAAATGATTGGCGACCTGACAGACAAAGTCATCTTGCCTCTTGGCAATATTTTTTATATGAACAACATCACAAAGGTGATTGCAAAGGTGAGTTGTTTGTGATAATTCCATCCAAGCTTGGGGGCTGACATTATATTACATGCTTTAGGACTATGAAAGTCCTCTCACACGATTTGCAATGCAAGACTTCCCGGAGGACGGTGGCAAAAGGATGTCGCATGTATTTAATGGAGAGAAAATGCTGCTTGAGTTGCCTTCTCCACCTGCTGCTCAGGTCGACAGAAATATATACTTTGTTGGCAAATTGTTACAGGAGTCCTCTGGGGGTTATTTCTTACCTGAACACTTTTTTCTTTCCAGTGCTCTCAACACTTCCATGGTCACACCTGAGGGCTCCAGTGAATGGACACTGGCTGGCATGAAGGTGCTTTTTGCTCTCAGGTGGTCAGCTGTGTGCACCAACGTAAGTTACATAATAAATCTGGATTCACACCAAAGGTTGACCATCTTTAGGTCAGGTTCATTATCAGTGATGAAAGGGAGATCATCCTGACCTCAATGTTCAGGAGGCTGTACCTCAAGACTGTTTGCCATTATGCCTCATCAGTTTCTACTCAGATATGAACATACACATGGATACTCTGACAGAGATCCTGCATACTGTTCTGCTCAGGGTAGTTAAGTACTTCTGGGCACAAACTATGCACCTTATAGAAAAGGCAAAGTTGCTTGACCTTTTTCAGAGCCATTTAGATTCGATTGAACATGATGCACCCAGCCTGAGTGCAGACTATATTTGCCATTATAAGGGATCATTGATTGGAAAGCACTTCAAGAGTCTTGCACAAGTGATGCCATTTATTATACATGATATGGTACCTCAGATGGTTGTAGATGGATGGACAACAATCAGAGAGCTCATTGTCCTCATCTGGCATACAACAATCGAGGATCTTGAGATCTATCTTGTGCATTTATCTATGGAATATTTCCCACCTAATGTACTGATTAAAGTCCATCAGGCACAGCTTTCTTAAACAATCGAAGATTTCCTTAATGTGACAGCCATTTGTGCTTCTAGCATCCTCATTACAAAGCCAAAATTCCACTTTCTTGTTCATCTTTCAGCCTTTATCCACTAGTTTGGAACTGCAATTGTTTTCTCCACAGAATGATATGAGTTGTTCAACCACGTCTTTTGATTAACATGCATACACAGTAACTGTCAAGGCCCAAGCCATGATACCTGTCGGACTTTCACATGGTTTGACATCCTCAAACATATTGTCACAAGGGGTTTCTGGTATGAGAAAGGTTTACAGAAATAGATCCACACTGGTCCATTTGTACTGAATTTTCTTTCCAATCATCCAGCACAAGCACGCTTGCTAGGGATCAAATTTGATGGACCCGAGGATAAGCCTATAGACATTGCAGGTAGGTGGTCATCCAATATCAGGTGTATTATTAACTCTTTTCTTAGGAACAGGTCATATCATCCAAGCAGCTTCCATGCTAAGTAGCCAAAATTCACGAGCAAGCTCACAGCTTTCAGAATCCATTTCATGGGAGAACACTGAGTATGCCAAAACTGGTACCATCCTGCCAATACCAGCGCATCATTTGGATTGCAAGTATTTCTGAGACAACATGTTAATAACGAAACACAGGGACAAAGTCAAACTTGTGGGCCACATCATTTTTGCTCGTGCTTCATCAAACTCAGAACTTTCAGTTGGGTGTGTGCTTGAGATACTGATTGATGATGCTCATCATCGTGTTTTCACACATGTCGCCATTCAAATATTCGAATTTGAGCCAACATTGCACCCTAGTCTCCATGTCCCAAGGCTATGCTTGATTGATCAATGGGTTGTCATACCTTGTTTGGTGAGCTTGCTAATACCCCTCTTGTCTTGCAAAATGTTCTGATTTGAAATGCAAGGACATTATATGTGCTGTCAACCTACAGCACAACTGTACGGACTTGAAGTGCATGTCACTTTCGTATCACACCATCCAGCAAGAAAGGATCTCAACAGCATGAACAACAGCCATAATCCGTCATGAGGATACCCCAAACTATTTCCTCAATACCTTCTCCATTCACAACTATGTGTTCATTCATGCCACATTGCCTGCATACTTACAAAGGACTCCTTTACATGTTGCAGCCCAGGATGTTGAGAAGGTTTGCAGGCAGGTGACTCAGCAAATCCAACAGAAAAAGTCCCAGCATGCATCCAATCCTGCCCCTATGAGCACGGGTTTGGATGATGTCGATTTGGTTCCCTTATTTGATCGACCATCAAAACAAAAGCAAAGGCCGAAACAAACTAACACAATGGCTGCAGTGCACCAGTCCAACCTATGGGTGGTTTCTGTGCAGTCCCTAACCCCCTCTCAAACCAACATGTCCATCGGCTGGCCCCCTTGTTTGATCATGTCTACAACACCTTCATCTGTGAGTCATGCTCCATCTATGGCGTCCAGTGTCCAACTACCACTGTTCCATGCTATTCCAGAAATCCAGTCCATCTCACCACTGTCTAGTGACCTGGCCCTTCCTCTGACCACATCCATGGCATCATCTTTGGCTCACATGCCATCCACAGTGCCCCACATTCTAGTACCACACCCGCATGCTGCCTTGGTCACCCGACCCGTCTCATTCCCATTTAGTGGTCTGACCCCTCCTTTGATCACATCTCATCCATATCTCACATTGGCCACCCAACTGAGCTTGGTGCACTATATAAGTATCCCATCTGGTCAATATGTTCCATGTTCTTATCCCTTGTAGTATCCTTATCCAATGATGGCACCACTTCCTGAATCCTCTGTTCCAACGGCCCAGGTTAACCCAGTGGTTTCTGCACGACTGTTAGAACTGGGATCTCTGGGAGGTAACTCCGGGACTCCGGAGTTCGAGCAGGACTTGGCTTCACCATATGTGGTGCGCCCTTGTCACAACTCCGGGGGTGTCCTGTAATTTCGGAACGGGCAGAAGAAGTCGGATTGGTCTTGTTGCAAGCAACGAGACC
>JBBPMX010000398.1:0-14182 GCA_038090515.1 Pulveroboletus cf. viridisquamosus | reverse complement strand
GCATCTACTGGTAGCCCTAATTTTACATGGAATGTAATTAGCTTACCGGATACTGAAACTCTCGTACTTAGACCGCTTTATCTATTTTTCCAATCGTGACTTAAGAAAACCCTGGGTCTGCTTGAGCAAAAAGACCTTAATCGTTCCTTAGCGGTCCCTTTTGCTAATTGATTTACTTTTGGTACTTTATCTTAGTCGCCAAGTGTGCCAAGTTCGCATAAGGCAATGGCGGAATTGCTGATGTGACTGGAAGAAAAAAACAGAGTTCTAAAAATCTGGAATTTCATGGTTCTGGAATTCCCTCTGAATGTCAGTATCTCTTTTTTTTCCATGATAGCATGCTTGATTCTATATTCCAGGCATGCTGCAGGGACATCAGATCACTACTGAGATACAGTGGGCTGTAATCCATCTCTCAAAGTTCCTTGACTTTGAGCAGATTGCTATGGCCCTTGATCTTTCCATCCGATCAGTCAGATGTGTTGTTGCATACTTCAATGCCCATGGAACTGTACCAAATCCAGGGGAGAAGATGGCTCAAAAAGAACAAAAAGGAAATCGGCATCTACATGATGTTGACGTTGAGGTATGATAATACATTTTCTGCTGCTAGTGACACGCTGATCTAATGACATCGCAGTTCTTATTAGGCACGATTACAAAAATGCCTGACCTCTACTTGGATGAACTCCAAGAGATGCTCTCTGTGTCATGTGGCCATACAGTTTTGTGTGCTACAATCTGGCATACACTCTGTCACACTGGCTTTACCATGAAAAAGGTTTTTTCTTTTCTTTTCCAAGTTTTCACTGTCTTATTCATTTCAGGTCACATGCATTGCCATTGAATGATCAGCCCAGAAGCACTTGGAGTATATTGCACGGATTGGTGAGTATAGCCCATAGCAGCTTGTTTTCGTGGATGAAAGCTCTGTTGATCACCACATAACATACTGTGGTCATGCCTGGTCAATCCGAGGCACTAAAGCACAGTGCAAAGCTTTCTTCATTCATGGCCGACAGTATGTTATTTTATTTTATTTTATTGTTGCTGATTATTATCCAGCTTCTCCATTCTCCCTGCCCTTTCTCTCGATGGTGGTATCATCCACTGTGAGATTGTTGAAGGATCATTTTGTACAGAGTCATTCTTGTGGTTTATCCAAGGTTTGCTTGATGAAATGCAACCTTATCCCACAGCAAATTCAGTCATTGTTATGGATAACTGCCGCATTCACAAGCATCCTGAAATATGAGAAATGATTGAATCCAGGTGCATTTTATTCCTTTGATTTGCCATTGTTTCAAATATATGAACTGTATATATATCTAGAGGAATGCATTGCGAGTTCCTACCACCCTATTCCCCCAATTTCAACCCAATCAAACTGGCGTTTTCTGCAATGAAGTATCACCTTCGCCACAATGGTGCTTACACTCGCATGGCCATGACAGAGCTCACAAATAACGAGGTGCATGCAATGCTTCTTAGAGCTTTATATACTATCATGCCCCAGGATTCATTTGGGTGGTACAGGCACTGTGGCTATGTGTAGATATCCTATCGTAGTGCTTGTCTGTATATCTGCTGTTGTATGTCGTATTGTGTGCACAATGCTGCAACATACTAACCGAGTCTGGTATGCACAATCATGACAAAAACTTGCGTCTCAATCTCCATTCAGCAGGCCCTATAAGGACGTGGGTACAAAAATCAAAGGGCTAGTGCACGCTCTGTTCTTTCCAGCCCAAACTCCTCACCATGGCATCAGGCTCAAAGAAGCGCAAGAAGCCCTCTGATAACATCAGCGCAGCTGCGACCCAAGGTATGTATTATCAGTGACTTGCTTTTTCTGAAGCACTGAATTATCTAGCTAAAGTGAAATGACTTGGTGCCTGCACAAGGTGTAAGGCTGCAAAGTCCCATTGTGAGCTTGACAATGGGGCTAGTGCCTGCACGAGGTGTGTCAGGATGGGACTTACCAGTGACTGCATTTGTCAAGAAAGCTCCACTCGTCCTGCATCGGGCACCACTCATCCTTCTAGAGCCACTGATCAACTTCCTGCTACCTCTCAGGGAAAACGAGCTGTCTCAGCTGCTCCAGCTTCCCAGAAACTCTTGTTATGCAAATGTTCCAGGTCTGATGCCGATATCACACAAGCTACAACTTAGTTTGAGGCTAGACAACATGATCATTCAACTTCGTGGAAACCAACATCTGTTGCCCAGACCTTAGAATCAGGTGATCCTGCGTTATATTCCATTCCTGAAGTTGACGACAGTGATATACCTTATAAAGACTTTGCAGACCCCCAGGAAGGTGCCAAGGAGTTTCTCAGTGTGCTAGGTGATAGCATCATGCTCTCTGATCCTGAGGACAAGAGTGAAGACTATGGCCCAGAACTCGATGTGATCTCATCTGCAATGAATGACTTGAGCTCTGGGTCAAGTGGAATGGATGATGTGTTCCTTCAGAGCAGCTTACCATCACCGCCTGCTGCAATAAAGAAGCCAGCCAAATCCACTGGCATGAGAAGGGGAGGAGCTAGTCCTGCCAAAGCACACACTGTGCAAAGTACTTACGATCCTCAGACTTGTTGTAAGTATCGTTTTCAGCCAATTATTATACTTCCCACTAATGATTATCAGATTTTGTCATCCAATGTGTTGTTCATAGGCCAAATGGCGCCAACTCCCCCTTTGAGATCCCATCCTAGATCACCTATGACAAGCTTCACATGACGGTCACCAAGAAACTCAAGTGTTTTCCTGGGACTCTCAGACTTCAGTATCAGCTGGATTTGAACAATGCAAAGCATGCAGCAATGTCCATCCAATCAGAACAAGAACTTGCACTGTTCATTATGAGAATGTGTCAAATGCTGGTACCACAACGTCTTGCAAATGGAAAACCGTCTGCTTGCCCACTCAAAAATGTTCTCGTGTCTTTTGAAGATGGTGGTTCTGATGACGAATCAGCGACTGATCCTCCTAATACCCATAGCTCAAAATCAGGTAAAGGTAATCAGAGAGTAAGTTTATTTTATTCTAGTTGTGAATATGCGCTAACACATCCATTTATTTCTAGGGAATGAAAACCTCAACATCAGGGTCCAAACAGATTCCATTGTCATCAGGAACCAACAGAGCGGAAGATGGTACAACACCTCATCAAGAAAATGTCGATCAACTTCAGAGGTGATATACTTGCAAGGTGCACACAAAGACACCTGATGTGCCTGTGTTCTGCTACCCAGGTCCCCATGAAACCTGTTTGGTGCTGACACATAGTCAGATATCATACTGGGCTCGCGAGATTGTATGTCATGCACTGGTTGCTATTATTGCTCATTTGCTAACTGTCTATTTGTAGATAAATGGCATTGGTACAGTTGATGACAAACCTCCAACCCTATACCTACATGCCATGAGGCCATGCACCTGAACTGAACCAAATTCCACAGTCGCTGGACCAGGTCATCCAACACTCCATCCATTCAACCCTCCTGGGGGATATCCCTATCCACCAGCCCCTCCTGTTTTTGTCGTATCACCATGGGGAGACCCATTCCAAGGGCCAGGTTATCCTCATGCGGTGCATGGATACCTGCATCCACCTGCCACTCCAAATCAACCTGCTGCCAACATGTCACAAGGTGCAGCTCACTCTTCGACTAGTGGACCTAACTCTAGCCATTCCACATCCCCCGCTTTCTCCAATATAACTGACATGACATCCCAACTCTCAATTGATGATATACCGTTGGCCAGAATACCCAGCATTCCCTCTTGGCTCAAGTCACTTGATGATCACAAGGAGCAGGGCAAAGATAACATCACCTTCGCTCAGTTTGCACAGACTTTTGAACGAGAGGGTTTCCTTTGCCTCTCTCAGTTGTCAGGCGAGTTCATGTCATGGAATGAGCTTCAGAGCATGCTCAATGTGCTGTGCAGGATCGCTCTTCTTATCATGCAGTATGCTAAGCAAGATTTGCGAAGGTTGGCATTGGAAGTGTTGCAGGACGCTTCTACTTCTTGACTAGAGTACTTGTCATTCATCTCCCCACTAATATACATTGATTTTCTGTCCTGTTGATCCCAAATAATCACCCGCTGGAAATCCTGGTGTCACTCAACAGTATAAAATTTTGGAATTTCGAGATCTCATATTTTCATACCCGAAGTTCATGGATCGTATTCTACATGATCATCGGAGCCCAACGCACCTCTTCTGCTGGAATTCCATGCAGTGGTTGGTGTGCAGTGATCAAGCAAAGCTGATGAGTGAATTTGGAGCAAAATTTCTCACGTGGCCAACCTAGCTGAAAAGGACAGTAATATACAGTCCAGTACTTTTACTAAAGACTGAGAATAACTTGTCCACTCATTAGCCAACACCTAACCTTGGAACAAAAGGTTATGAGCCCTGCACTCTGAAAACCTTACTATGAAATGCCTTCTACTTCAGCCTCAACAAACATTCCTTCATACCAGTCAATCTTGTCCACTAGCAAAACGAGCCAAGGCTCAAGTCATCTATACAATATCCCATCCCTCGAGAATGATGGAACAAATTTCCAGATGTGGAAATTCCGTGTCTCGATGGTCCTTGATATCCAAGGACTAATGAGAGTGGCAGACGGATCTGAGAAAAAACCCAATGGGTCTGACCCATTGATGCTATCTGACTGGTTAAGCCGAGACAAGGAAGCTCATGCACAGATCACACTTACCTTGAAGGATGAACCACTAAACGGTGTCCTATACTCTACAACGGCTGAAGAAGTATGAAAAAAGCTGAACAAGCACTATGAGGGCAAAGGTCACCAGACTGTCACATATCTAATTGGTGAACTCTTCTGTGGCACCCTACATAAGTCCTAGGGAATGCCCTGGACTATAAAAGTGTGTCCCTGGAGTTTTTAATACATCTTTCCACATCTTTCTTTCCCTCCACTTTTCTGTCAGTCTGAGAAGGGAGCTGCCTAGGTCCTCTACTCACTTTGGCCTGTCTTTCCTGTCCCCCTCCCTTGGGTCGAGTCCTATACTCGCACCCTTTCTTTTTCTAGTCCTTATCCTCTCTGGATAGGATTGGTGTATTACAACTGGAGCCCACCGCGAGGGAGGGTGTTGTACAGTGGAACACAGAGCCTGAGGGACTGTTCATGGCCTAGCTCCTTTCATATTTTTTCGAATCAACCCTTTTTCCAGTCCTTCGTTTATCCCATCCCTGCCGCTTCTCGTCTACCCCTAGCCCACTCATTTGCCATCTCATCATCATTTATTTCGCCACCATTGATTCCTTTTCTGGTTCATTACCACACATCCTGTCATTTCACACCCTCAGGCCATTACGTCAGCATGCCGACTACCTTCATCCGACCCTGCCGGAACACTCCCAAAGCCCCTCGATTCGACGCAAGCAGACCACGACAGCTATCTGGCTTCCTTTATGACATTTCTGCCCTTGGAGATGCCTTTGGATATGACCACGTGCAGAAGATCAAGCTTGCCATCTACTATGCCGACCTTGACGACACTGAACTCTGGGAGTACCTCCCGGAAGCGTTGGATCTGGTCCTGGATTGGGACACATTTGCAGTAGCGGTCAAGAAGAACTATCCCAGATGTGAGGGACCAGCTAGGCACAGCCGAGCGGATCTTCTCGCAGTCACAGAGCAGTTCAGATCAAGGCCAATACACTCTCTTGACGACCTTGGAGCATATTACAGGCAATTCCTCAAAGTTGCCAATCTGCTTGTTTCGACCCGGAAGCTGTCCGATCTAGACTGGGATTGGCTGTTTATGACTGGATTCCCACAGGATATGGAGGCCTGGATCTGGCAGCGCCTTGAGATTGTCCAACTGGACGTCCATCCGGATGACATTTACCCACTATCTGATGTTATGGATGTGGCCACATTCCTTCTATCAGGATCTTGGATTCGCAACACTCCATTTTCACCATCATATCCAACCATTGTCAATGCGTTTCCGGATCCTGTACCTGCACCGAGTGTCCACATTCCATCACTGACCTGCTCCGCAGTCATTGGCATCACATCCACCACCAAAATCATCACCTTGCACTCTCCTGGCTTCATCGCAGCCCATTCCCCAACCATGTCATTATTCTGGTTCGGTTGCACAGCCACCATGGACATGGGTGCACTTGGCCACACCCATCCTGTTGGTATCCACCCCGGCTAGAGATGCCATCATGGACGTTGACCTGGATGTGTTCAGCCCAGTTGAATGAGAGTGCTGTCCAGTTCGTCTAGAGGACCCTGAGCAGATAGCATACAGGGAGTATTTGGCAGGGGTATTACAGACTTTCCAGGAACGTCGTGTGGTCGCTGTTAGAACCGGGATCTCCGGGAGGTAACTCCGGAACTCCGGAGTTCGAGCAGGACTTGGCTTCACCATATGTGGTGCGCCCTTGTCACAACTCCAGGGGTGTTCTGTAATTTCGGAACGGGTGGAAGAAGTCGGATTGGTCTTGTTGCAAGCAACAAGGCCGAGGATGGTTCAGAAGAGAGTCTTAGAGACTCAAGGGGGTCAGAGTGAGCTTGGGAGACTGTCCAAGTTGATATTCAAACTGGAGTATCTACTACAAGTGCGGGGACTTTATATACGGGAGTAGAACATAGGTCTTACTAATAGTCCGGAGTGTGGATGCTAGGTATACTGGAGCTGTGCTCCTAAGCGGGCACAGGGACAGGGGGTGAACTGGGGTGAAGCTAGTGACTATGTACTGTAAGTGAAGAATGGAGTGTAACACTAAGAACAAGGAATGCTAAATACAGAGGGTCTGGGGTGTCAGGAATGCGGACTCATCGAGAACACACCAGAGGTTGCAGGAAAGGTGTCCGGAGTTGTCCGGAGTTGAGTCCGGAGTACCGGATTCGATGGATATGACAGTCGCAGCATCACCACCACCTGTCGTCTCAGTGTTCAAGCAGGCCACCATAGCAGATTCCATTTCTTTTTCTTCGGTATCTGTTCCGGCTAACATTCCTTTATCATCATTACCAGTCATATCCAGCTTGTCACCTCCATCATTTCCATCATCATCATCATCGTTGTCCGTATCCGGGCCGTTGCCCCAACTCGTCTCATTCTCCGCCATGTCAGATCCCTCTCCATCACTCGAATCCGCCATGTCGGATATCATCGTGATTCCCTCCTTTTCCATTTTTACTAACAGTTCCTTGTTCTTATCCTTGTCAGCAGTTGCATCCGGGCCATCACCCCTACCCGTCTCATCATTCACCATGTCAGATGACCCTCCATCATCTGGGTTCGCCATGCTGGATCTTTCTTCTCCTTTATTGCCTGTGTCTGCTAACCTCTCCCCCTCCATCTTAGTCCCACATCCGTCACTCCCACCACCCATCGTGGGTGATTCTATTTTGCCTGCCTCGCAGCAGGACATTTTTCGTCACCATCCAGTTGGTCAATCCGGTCCCTTCCTTTCTTCTTTTATTTCATCATCTCTCCGCTGGGCGTCTTTTGCCCCTTTCAAGTTGAAGCCACCTATCTGGCCCCCTGACCTTTTTCCTTGTTTTTCTTTGTTTGGCAGCACTTCCCCCACCCCAGATCGTCATGACCCGGAGGTCATCATTCATAGTTCCCTGGGGGGAGGTACTCACTATCCGTTCCGCCCCTATTCTTTGTTGTTTCATTTTTGTGTTTTTATTGTGTTCACTTCCGTTATTTGTACATCATTTTTCATCTTTATTCCAGATCATATTGACTACCTGGAATCTGTTCGTTGTCAATCCGGTCTCACCCAGTTCGGTTGGGCTCACCACAGACATCGATGGAAGAAGTAGATCGAAGAAGCCAAGTTGGGTTGGAAGTCCGCAATATCATTTTTCGTATTAACCTGCTACATATCCATTCCATCCTGGGTTTAGTCCAGTGTCAATCAATCAATTTCATCCTGGTTTTCATCCAGCGTCATCATCTCACACATATCACTAAAGAAAACAACAGACTCTCATATGATCACTTTAGTCAGTCACCACATTCCTTCGTCGAAAACAAAACAAATACATTCGTATATCATTTCGTCCTCTCTGTCTTGTATTCACACTATTTAGATATTCATTTTCGATTGCACCTTGAGACCAGTGCACTTTACCTGGTAGTTCGTTCTTTCAACCCGGTTTCAATCCGGTATCCACCCAATTAGGATCCAAGCAGGCATAGATGCAGCAAGTCGATTGATGAAGACAAGTCGGGCAGTACCCCGCACCTGTATTTTATTTTTATTTTTATTCGTTTCGTTTCATATCTTCTCTTTTTACTTACTTGTCTTTCGTTTTTGCATCACATAGCTACACCGGATCGGACTCAGACACGAACGGGCAGGGACTCGGATCCAGATCGTGCATTGCCGGGGCCCTCTCAGGTTTCTTCCATTTGTCTCATCGTTTCGAACATGCACTCGTCAGCCAGAAATTGACTTACGTCACACCATCATCGCTTCTCGCAAGCATGTAGTCACCATCATCATCACCGGCACTTCATATTCACCACATCATTCATATCAGTGCTATCATCGTTCCTGCAAGCTAAACCACAACTACCATCACCATTGGATGTATGACACTCCAGCCGCCATCTTCTCATGTTTATGCCTCATCCAGACCATTGCCGCTACCACCGTGTCTTGCACCCACATCCATGCCACCATACCACTTGGCTGCCATTCGCACTTCATGCTGCATCAGGCATTCTGTCACATGCCGCGTCGCTCCCTTGCCACCACATCATCATCAGCTGTTGGCCATACCATGCCTCTCCCACCATCACATGGCTGACTGGGGACAGTCAGCATTTAAGTCCCCTGCGGATGTAGGAGGTTGAATCCTCCTACAGTTGTAAACCCTATATGAGCTAGCACGCGAGAATGCTCAGCGGTCGTCACAGGAGTGAGAGAACGCTATATTACCTAGCATGTGAGAATGCTAGGTAAGCATGTAAGTTACAAGATAGACGATGAACAGGCAGCTCGTACCTTAGTGGTCGTCACAGGAGTGAGAGAACGCTGAGGAGAAAAGGAAGAAGAGCCATGATCTAATCTAGTGCGGGCTTATGTAATGCAGCCTGAAGACGAGTGGTGAGATGCAATGACTAAGTACAGAAGTAGTAAGGTATAAGGTAATGCCAACACACCCCCTCAGCAAGACACAAGTCCAAGAGAAGCACGAAAGGACTCAAAGGCAGGACGTGGCAAAGCTTTCATAAGAACATCCACAATATTGTGGCAAGAGGGAACCCAGATCAGGGTAAAAGAACCATTGTCAACGTGAAAATGAATGAAATGATACTGCAAGTCGATGTGCTTCGTGCGCTGGTGGAATTTGGTGGCAGAAGAGAGGGCAATCGTGCCAGTGTTATCGAGGTGGACGGGGATCGGCAAAACAAATGGCACCCCAAGCTCGGTGAGGAGGGAGTGAAGCCACAAACCCTCTTGCACTACGTGGGCAGATGCAATGTACTCAGCCTCTGTGGAGGAGAGAGCGACTGTGGACTGCTTCTTTGAGACATGGGAGACCAGGCAACCAGCATAGTACCAGGTATACCCCAACACCGAGCATCACCCGACTTCATTCGCCCAACTGGCATCTGCATAGGCAATCAGAGCGGAGTCACCATGTGCAGGCTGAAAGCTAAGGTGCAGGTTGAGGGAGCCTGCCAGATAGCGCAGGACACGTTTCGCAGCCGCAAGGTGACGAGGCTCAGGGTGCGCGTTATGCTGAGCCAGAGCGTTCACAACGTAAGAGATGTCGGGACGCGTGTTCACAGCGAGGTAAATGAGCTCACCAACAAGCTTGAGATACAATGGGCACAGGTCAGGGTCCGGTGAGGGGACTGGGTCAGGAGGGCTGAAAAGGTCCTTGGGATCAGCCGGGAGGTGCACAGGGGAACAAGCTGACAGGCCATACTCCTGGAGCAGAAAAGATATGTATTCCAACTGGCTAACCCAGATGATCCCACGTGGACGATCCCGCTCAAACTGCATCCCCAAGTAGCATGAGATAGGGCCCAGGTCCTTGAGGCCAAAACGCTCCGTGATGTGGGACTTGACGTGCTGCAAGAAAGGCCGTGAAGTGCTGGCAACCATCCCATCATCAACATGCCAACCAACGAAACAGTGAGTACGGACGGAGGACGACGCATGACTGAGCTCATCATAATAGAAAAGGGCATGGTCAGATTGTGTGCGAGTAAAGCTGAGATCAGACATCACCGCGCAGACCTGCTTGTACCATTCGAGAGTGGATTGTTTCAGTCCATAGATGGTGTGCAACATGAGCCAGACGACCTCACGCCAGTTGCTACTCTTGAAACCTTTGGGCTGACGCATGTAGATCTCCTCCTTGAGGACTCCCCAAAGGAAAGCCCTCTTAGCATCAAAAGTGTCGAGTTCCCAATCATGCTGAGTGGCGAGAGCAACCAGTAAGTGGACAGAAGCCAGCTTGACAACGGGGGGCCCCCCTTGCCATCCTCCTTGAACTCCAGGACCCAGCAACATCCAATGGCCTTCCTCCCCGGGGGTAAGTGCACAACCCTGTATACACCCATGTCCTTCATCGTCTGGAGCTCTGTACGCATGGCCTGTAACCACTGATCACGATCCGGGCAGAGCACCACCTCATCATAGGTGGCCGGTGGCATGCCCATGTCATAGTCAGCAGCGGTGGGGTCTCGACGCCTGTCGCTGCGCAAGGCCAGATGGGCCTGTTCCTCGATGACAACATTGGCCATGGTTACAGACACAGCCCCACTGTCTTACATGTTCTGGAGCTCATCTACCCCCTCCAGCTCATCCCCCCCCCAGAGCCAGAGGACAGGCTCACCCCCTGAGCTACAGTGGTCCGACGCTCAGCCAGGGCATCGAGGCGAGCGCGGGTGGCAGCCAAGTCGGCAGCCCAAGTGGCCCCCTTCTCTGTGAGGTCACGCTTCCTACCCGAATGGCACGTACCAGAGATTGCTGGTACAGGGGTGGGTTCAGGCGCTGGAGTAGGAGCGGTAGGAGGGGAGGGAGGGACAGGCGCAGCAGAAGGGGAGGGAGGCACAGAGGAAGGGAAGGTAGGCAGAGAGCCTTCACTGTCATCATCGGAGCTGTCAGCAGTGGAGGAGGGGAGACGCTCATCAAAGACAACATCACGGGAGACGAAGAAGGCACCAGATGACCTGTCACACACACGGTACCCTTTCACACCGACCTGATAACCCATAAAGAGGGCACGGCGAGAGCGCGGACCCAGCTTGCACTGCAGCTCCAGGGGGATACAAGCCCAGCAGGGAGAGCCAAACACACGGAGGTGAGCCAGATCGGGTTTGTGACCATTAACCATTTCAAAGGGCATCTTGCCAGCGGGCAGGGTGGAGGATTCCGTCTGGTTCCACAAATAGGCGGCGGTCAGGACAGCCTCACCCCAGAGATAGGAGGGGAGGCGAGCACCCTCCAACATGGCGAGGGCCTGTCCCTGAAGGGTGTGAAGGGCCCGCTCCGCCTTACCATTCTGCTGGTGACTGTAGGGGATGGAAAGGTGATGCACAATCCCAGCGTCCTGGAGCGCCTGTGCAAATGCAGAACTCACAAACTCCCTGCCATTGTCAGAGCGAAAGACCTTGACCCGGTGCTCAGCAAAATTTTCCCATTTCGCCCTCACCATGGACCAGGTGTCAAGAGCCTGGTCTTTCAAAGAGAGGAGCTGAACGTCTATGAGATGAGAGTGGTCATCAAGGAAAACAATGAAGTAGAGCTTCCCGTGTGGAGTCCGAACTGGGAACGGGCCACAGATGTCTGAATGCACCAGGTCGAGCATGTGTTCCGCCTGTGGGGTAGAGAAAGGGGGATGAGGTTGACGTGAGTGCTTAGCCATGATGCACGGGTCACACCGGGTGAGAGGAAGGTCAATGTCAACCGAGACCCCAGTGGCCACGAGGGGAAGACGACAAACAAGATCGCCCCCAGGGTGCCCCAGTCGGGTGTGCCACATGTCCCACGTGATGGGTAATTTCGCGGGAGCTGGCTCGGCATGGGCACACAACTCCGTGTACAAGGGAGGGGCCAACTTGAGTTCACCCGGGCGTAGGAAGTGGAGCAGGAGATAGCAGAGATTGTCAAGGAGTGGCACAGTCCCGAGGACCTCCCCACGGTGAGATAAAACACACGCCGGGGACCCATCTGCCCCTTTGAACTCACAGCCCCATCCACAATTGATCATACGCCCGACTGAGAGCAGATTTAGCAGGGCCCCCAGTGCATGTAGGCACTCTTTGAGCAGAAGACGAAAGGTGTCGCTGCCGAGGGTGAGCTCCACAACACAGGTGCCATGCCTGGACGTTTGTAATGTTCCCTGGTTTGCCGTCTTAACTGGGGGATGATCCTCCTCTGTGAAACTGATGAAGAACCTCCGATCCCGAATGAGGTGAGATGTGGCACCAGAATCAAGGATCGTTGCAAAGGGCCCCGGGGTGGCAAGAGCAGTGAGCTCTGGGCAGGGGTCAGTCTCAGTCAGTGCTGCACAAGAAAGTTCATGTTTGACTGCAGACACAGATGGCACAGACGAGTCTGTGGTTGCAGCGACCGCAACTGACTCAGCTTTCGGCCCTGATCCCTGCGAGCGAACCTACACAGGGGCCTGAGACTCCATCCCACCTCCCAGCCAATAACAATGATCTCTGTCGTGAGTATCTGTGTGAGCCTTCTCCGCGCATGAGGGATTGGTGCAGCAGACACTGCCTGTTACGCTTGATCCCGAAGGGTCGAGCGTGGACTTGGTAAGATCCTAAGACACTGGAGCGAGGGGGTACCCTACAAGCGATAGGGTCAAGGATTCATCCTGGTGGAGGCCAGACGGTTGACTGCCCGTTGAAGCGGGTGGACCAAGGACAATCCCTTGTGATCGGGATGGGACGCGGGTAAGAGCAAAAGCGCTCACTCAGGTGTAGAGCGGAGACACAAGAAAAGGAATAGGATGTTATAATCCAAGTAGGTCTAAGCTGAAGTTACAGGAAGACTACTTGGGTTTATATACGAGAACAAGGAGACGCTGAGTAAGCGTATGGAACATGAAAGATCACGAAGGAACAATCGGCTGACTGATCGTTGAGTCAGCGAGCCAATGGCAGAAGTGCAGTAATGAGTAATCAAAGAACGTTCTAGAAGGTGAAAGAAGAAACAAGCATGTGATAATGGGAACTACGAGCTTAGCATGGAAAGAGCTAAGCGAGGAGAGGTAAGTCCGAGGAAAAGAGAGAAGAAGTAGCCATAAATCGTAACATTACCCCCGTTTTAGGGTGTTGAGTCTTCGACGAAAACTAGAAGTCCCTGTAAGAGGGACCTGGAGAACCCGTAATATTTCCCCACCCCGTCTCGTCAATGACGTCATCGAGATCAGCCGAAGTAGGGGACCGTGCCCTGGGTGCTGGAACGGGGATCGGTCGCGGCGTTCGTTTTCGGCGACGGTTGTAGTGGGAGGCTGGTGGTACAGGGGCGTGGAACGAAGGTGAGGACGGGGAGTGACGGGAACGACCGGAGGAGGCAGAAGACGAAGACGAAGACGGCGGGGGTGAGCGATGGGAACGGAGTGAGGGCCTTTCTGGACATAGGTATTGGGGGTGGCGAGGCTTTCGGATCTTACAGATGGGGCATATGTAGTAGGTGCACTCGGCCCGCCAGTGTCTGAGACAATGACAGTAGTGGCACGTTTGGTCATAGAGCGGGTGGTCTTTTGGGAGGGGAAACAACTTGTCTTTCCAAAACTCAAATTCCTCCCACGGGTTTCGCCCATTGGGGCTAGTGGCTACTGCATCATCGGGGTCCATTCGGCCGCGTGGGATAAAAGGGATGTATTCCCCTTGATCTTCCTTCCGTGCGCGCAGGGAGGCATAGGCGACATCCGCCATATATCCGTCTAACTCCTCTAGCCAATCCCCGAAGTCGAGTTGGTAAGCGAGACCTCCTAGCGCCACCATTCCCAGGTCACGGGCGGAGAAGAGGAGTGACCGCTGCATGGTATACTCGGGTAAGCGAAGTCCTTCTGCGACAGCAGAGATACGGGCGATTTGGCGGTAGGCTTGGGTAAGGAACATGAGAGGGGAGCCGGGTTGGAGGAAGCGGTCGATGGGTAGGGCAATACGAGAGTTTGTGAGGTGG
>JBBPMX010000397.1:0-14219 GCA_038090515.1 Pulveroboletus cf. viridisquamosus | reverse complement strand
TGGCCCAGTCACCATATCGTCCCACCGTATTGAAGGGAATCGACCGACTCAAGTTTTACGTGAGCTAACATTTCACTTATGCACAATACATACTATCAATTGCCCTCGATAGCTAGCGACTTCCTATCATTGTGATATATGCTGAGTTAATCTGTGAGACATGTCACTGCATTCAGCAACACCGAAATATTTTCTTCCACAATGGCGACGTGCCGCAGAACCTCCTGAATGGCTGGCTGCACGCTATGCGAGCAATCCTTGTGAGTATCTGAAGCGAGTTTCCGAAACTTGGTCAATTGCTCTCTTAGAACTTCGAGGCATGCTTCTAACTGGATGGCAGTGACCGCAACTTGTACGCGGGCAGTCTCTCTTCCGGGGGGGGCATGCCAGCGAAGTAATCCTGGGGTGCAACGTTGTCCGGGGTAGCTTAAAGTGTGACAAACGGGCCACAAAGTAACCACAAGTGCGGTGTCGAGGTCAAATCCATGCCTATATCAGATTATTAACAATTCCTAGCAACTAACAGGCTTTGAGTCCACCTACGCATGCAAAATTATTTCCGCTTGGTATAGAAAATTGTCCAACAACTTGGTGATATCTTTCACTTCCTCAGATATGAGGGACAGGTGAAAAGCGAGGGGGGAGTGGCTCTCAACCATCTGCAGCAGCCCATCCATAGACAAGGTCAACACCGGCGGATGGTTCGTCTGTGTACTGGCCGATCGAGCTGGTGAGGATGTGTGCACATGTGGTGTGATATCGCAGTGCAGGCTCTGTTTGGAGACCAGCTCAGGGGGAGACAGGTGAGCACAAAGGAGAACCAAGATTGTGACCAGGCGGAACACAATCCAAATGAAAAGAAAGCGAGTAAGGCGCATCGAAATCACCTGAGGTTGATGCGCTATCACTAGGCAAGCGTGTATACAATGCCTGTCGCCACTTTACTAACAAAGCTTTATAGCGGCTTGCAAACCAGTCACACCGATGCACAGACGCCACGCAGTGCTTGTATTGTGCCACTCAGCTGTCAGGCTTTCAATTTCAGCGCTCAGCATTCAGGCAGCGATTAGGACTACGTAAGCGACTACATGCAATCGAATCGATGGTAGAATCGTTCAAGTTGTAGCAAATCAAATCCTCGGGTTACCTTACTGGATATAGTAATGGTCGATACTCTAATGTAGCTCGCACCAAAATTCTGTAGGGAAATTGTTGGGGTTCAATACTCCTACTCCCCCGTCTGCCCTCAAATCATCCATAAAACTGCACACAGGAAGGTCAGTATATTTGAAAGTTATCGAACAAGGTTGGATCACCGTTGTAGCGCTACCAACGCAAGTCTGGTTTCGCAGCCAGTGCGCAGGTTGCGAACGAAGCGGCGCCTACCCCTCTTCATCACGATCAATTCGCCATTCCATCTTCCTCCAGGGGCGATCTGGCTGAGGGAACGGTTCACCGGAAGACTTAAATCATGTTGGTATGAAACCAAAAACCCATGCTCGACATTGTGCTGATCCTGGATGGTAATGGTTGTGTCGTGAATTTGGTGGGAAGTCCCAAGAATATGTTCTACGGCGGGGAAGGACGGAGAATCTAAATTTTCCGATGGGGGCGAGATGATGCATACACTCCGTCGAGCGTATCGAGAAGACGCCAAGGAGAAGTGAATTGCCTCGACAAAGAATACGGATGACTGCGTGATATGGTGGCACTTGGTGAGTAATGAGTAGCGGCCACATCATTCCGGATCGCACCTTTCTGACACGAACTTTGGTCCGAACAGCAGGCATGGTTAGGAGTGAATTATTCGACGGCACTGGTATAAAGGAAGGAGGATCGTCTGAGCGGTGGGGTGCCACCTTGTGCATACGTTGCGTTTAAATAGCCTACAGGACGATTCGGTTATCATCCTCGAGGTCATTTTCTTTGTTCCACTAGTGACATATTCATCATTGATCCGGCCCCAGAGGTTTCGGTTTGCGCCATTGGGTGACACCCACGTACCTGGACGTGAACGGTGTTAGTGCATACATCACCCTGCATACATCACCCAGCAGAATCCGAAACCAACATGCCAGCTTAGCCGTCCATTGTACTACTGCCAAACCCATGTCATGCTAGTATATAATGGAAAGCCCAATGACTCACTGAATACACACAAATCTAGCCCATGTGCCACAGAACTGCGAAGGGATAAGAAAAATTAGGTGGTATCATTGATTGGATCGTCGTGAGCTAGGTCTCACGCGTGTATAGAATCAAGGGCCCAAAGGGCACCGTAACCCTGGCTGCACATCGTGCTCCTACCTCGGCCTGTACAGTATACTACCGGTCATCACGATATTTATGCGATATCCTCGAATAGCCATTTCCTAAGCCTTTCTCGCAAGAAGCCCAGGAATGTCTGCCGAGTGTCCATACAAATATTTAGTGCCTTCTCCCAAACCGCGTGAACAGTCGCAACAATGAGACTCCCCTGAGAGGCACTTTAGGTCGGAATGTGGCCCACCAGAAAACTTACTGCTGTGTCACTGAGCCTGAGGGCATTTTCCCTATTCCACAAATAATAGAGCAGCATGGCCATGACAGGGCCAATTAAGACACCATACGTAGATAGGAGCCTACCCTTCTCATGAGTGTCCGCATAGAAGAAGAACGTCTAGAAACTCGTCAGCTGTCTAGCCAATTCGGGAACTGTCATTGAGACGGACTATCAATGAAAGTACATTGCTGGCAAAAGACTGTTGGATGCTTGAGTCTATGGCAGACGAATCAACTTCATTTTATGGGGGAAAACGCTGTCACATACCTAGTGTGGCTGTCCATATTTTAATGTAACTCTCAGAACCAAGCTCCGAGGCCGCAGTTGCGACAAAACCCGTACTTCGATGTCGACCAACCTAAAAGAGACCACTTAGGCTACTGTCTCGAGACGAGAGATCTCAGAAACACGGCACTCACACAAAGTGATTGAATCAGGTCACCTGAAACAGGACGTAAAATACACATAATGTTGCGGAAGTAACACGTACCTCCATGTTCCAGTGTTTGCTGGTGTTCCCCTGACCAAGTCTGCCGAATCGATACGTCACCGTGGTTCGCTCCGCAAACGACCGCCTCTCCGTTATGCATGAAAGCGACCGCAAGTGGAAAGTTTCTTTCCTTGTCAGGAACCTGTGGATATGACTGTGTCGTAGTTGACTGACCAAGGCGGTATAGGTCGGCTCCACCAGCAAGGTTTGAAATTAAAAGAAAGCGTTGATCAGGCGATAATGCAGAGGAGCCACTGGAGAAGAAAATCACAGATGAGCTGTCTCTGGCTCAGGACATGTGGAGACTTACATAAATTGGTGGTCGTGTGTAGGCTCGATTTGCCAGAGGTTAGTACGTGTTTTTACATCCCAACATCTATATGTAAATCAGTCAGAGGATATAGACAAGTTGTATGTGCAAAACTTGCGTGATACCGTGATTGAGATATGACACAACGAGCTTTCCGCCACCACGTAGAAAGTGAAGTGACCGAGGTCGGACTAAACGAGGACCTTCGATGATGTCGTCAGACTTGCGAAGCTGAGGGGGGGTTGGCATTATGTCTACTGTCGCATATCAATCTAGGAAGAATCAAAATCAAACAAAGTTACTTTGAGTTTGATGAGTCGAGTCACCTTGCTGGATGGTCGCGGAAACATGTACTTCTGGACCGACACCGACAGCAAGCAACCCAGAAATGGGTTCCAGATCAAGACAATATACAGGCCCCTTTGTTCCGGTCAGGACAGGGGTTGCAGAGCTGGGATCCTGGAACCACGCGTTACGGTGAACACGGTACTATTAGAAAGATGGTAATGGCCACAAACCTCAAAATCACCCAACTTTCCAGCGATGCCCCCTTCACACCCGAAAAAGATAGTAGAACGTCGGCGAGGGTCCCATATTACGGACAATACAGGGTTTTGAGTGTCGACTTTGCACGCCACTGACCCACTTTTGACATTCCATATGACAAGGTGGCAGTCATCACTCCCACTTGCCAAGTATTTTGCACTGGGAGAGAAAGCCAGACAATTAATGTTGCTGATATGTTGACCCCGAAGGGTCAGTGAGCGCACATATGGCGTCGAAAGCATCAGGGTTAAAAGTAGAAAAGAATTGGTATCTGCGTGACAAGCTAGATCATATGACAATCCAACGTTTTGGCACAAATGTTCACTATCTTGGGGTAAATTCGCGTTGGATTTGCCTCGTGCACGCCACCAACAGATACGGCCAAAATAACGGCACGTTCCCTATCTGACTGCATGCCTCCACATCACCAGATACTGCCCACTCCATGCGTCCAACCGTACTCCCCTAGCTATTCAAATCAATCTAGCTTGATCCATGACCAAAAAACGAACCATTTGAATCAATTAGCGCGACGTTCTCCGGCGCAGGCTTGATGCTGAGTTTTTCAGATAGATAGCCGCAAAGTCGTTCACTGGCCAGCACTCCTCGTATTTTTCCAGAATTGGGAACTTTAGCTGAACCTAGTGTCAAGGAACGAAAAGAAGTCTGTTTGGTAACGGGAGGTAGATAAAGCTACTAACGGCTGCATTAACCGACACTTGAGCTTCAGTGGATTGTTCGGCGTAGTTTTTGGTGATGTCACAGAACTTTTTGCATAGTACATGCACTTCCTTCTAGAGCAGAACTCAGAGTCATAACTTGGAAAGGAGGAGCCACACACCTGGACACTCCGGTACAATGAGTCTTCCCAGCCCAACACACCCTTCAGCGAATAGCCACCAGCTCCTGGCTTCGAGAGCCGTCCAGATGGACGTCCAATTAGGTGAGCACTTTCTGAGCGTTCTCGTGGCCCACCCCAATTAGTGTGATTCCACTGTCGAGTGGCACTTGACCGGCTATGATCGATGTGGGTGACTCCGAACGCCTAGTTTGAATCTTAGTCACAGAAGAAAAAGCGAAGGGGGACGCAGTACGCATTGATTTCCATGTATCTGATCGCCTTTCATCAATTCTAGTCTCCGGCGCATAGTTAAGGGTGTAAATTCGGGGACCGACGAACATTCTGCTTGGAATAGAAGTCGGTTAGTTATGGGGGGGAAGCAACGGTCGTAATGAGTGCTTCCTAGTTTGTCAGACATTGATTCGGAGGCTGTCTTTCCCCACCAGGCAGGAACGACCATCGTCCTTTGGCCCTTAGGTCGTAGCTAGAGCAATAGTGAATGAATAAGCTAGGTTGAGCTGCCAAACCAACACGTGGTAGGTAATTGGTTAAGGCTTACTCATTATCTTTTTTCTTTGTGTAGAGCCGATCGTGATAACCGCGATCTCATCGCGGTCCAGACAAGGTCCAACGCCATGCTCATCAGGTATCCGACAAGAGTCTGGGGGCTGAGCTAGCGGACTATGATCAAGGCGGATGAGATACGACATGCCGAGGTGTCATCACTCCCGCCCCATGTCGGTCGGGTTGCCACCGTTGTTACCACGCCATACCACTGTTGTCATCCTCGTACCGTGGTGACAGTACACTGTGGGAGCAGATGGATTGTTCGGGGAGAACTAGAGGAAGGAGAGCAACTTAGTGACACACTGACGCAGCGTCACAATGCCAGGTCAAATGAGCAACCGCAGTGTGAAGGTGCTTGCCTGGGAGAACCTCATGCGACACAACGACGTGGAGTCGTGGTGCGTTGATTTGTTGTCCTGCTACTGCCCTCCCCCCCTCTCCTTTTCTGTTGCATGTTGGAACGAGTTTCCGAGATACTGGGCACTCTTGTAAGGTTTGTCCGCAGTGTTCCGCCGGGATTTGTGTCGGGATGAACTAACTCACCCAGGTGGATTTGGATGAATATGGTGTGAAAATTACCAAACCCGTCGAATTGACTCAGGGACTTCTCGTTGGAGCGACCTCCATTTTCGACAATGTAGAGGGTGAATATGACCCAAGGCTGGTCATGGTGAACTAGCAAGGGTGAATTTGACCTATTTACAAACCCCCGGAACACTACCACAGTGGGGACGGACGTATGATCTTGTCCCTCAATATTAGCGTTCCCACCGGCCCTGCCTCTGGGTCCCCAACAGACCTGATTCTATATCACTACTTTCGCTCACTCTCGCATTCTCCCGGGCATCCATGTGAGATGCATGGGGATTGGGGAACCTAGCCTGTAACCGTGCGAACGTGAATATTCGAGTATCGCTGCTTCGACCGGAGTGGCGCCCTAAAAATTAGTTCAACGCGTTGGGCAAGCCATAACGAACGCCCCCCAATAATATACAGAGTGTCAACCCAAGCCCGAGGTGATGCACCCATGATACCTGTGTGAGTTATAGTTCTCAGAGGTCACCGGTGCAATGATAGCTTCTGTATTACATGTTGCCAGCATGAGTGTAAATCATGGCGGAACAGAAATTCCGAAGGCCCTTCAGTCAACATTTCATTCACAAGAGCTTGGTCGCCCGAGAGTTGTATTCTCGCTCACCGGTGGCCAAGATTTACCTGTGTGGTAAAGCGTTTAGAATCCTTCCAATTTGAATATAGTTTCATTCTAGCCAAGTGACCAATTGGACCCCTTCGCGGTCATTTCCAATGCTGTTAGAAATTCACCACCTCAGCAACATGTCTGTTCATTTTTGGGTTCGGAACTGGAGTATCCTCCGACGTATGCCCTAGACTCGCACGGGCAGGCAACTGAGACTACCCCTTTGCACTTGCTGCAGAAAATATTTCTGGGAAATGTGCCCACCTCTGAATGCCGGGCGCTCGAAGAACGTCGGGCGCGTCAATATTGATTAGGGATATGATGGCCCGAGTCCCCAATACTCGCCAACCATGGCGAAGGTCCCTGCAGGTATTCCAGCGTTTGCACCTTCACTGGGATACGCTTTACGGACATTTGAATCACATGTATAGGATTATTCCAACATCTATTAAGCTGATCACCAGACCGGACAGGGTTTCTGAGCCACGGGAGTTAAGTATCGGTGTAACGAAGGTGATACCGTCTATCAACAAACATTCAATTGCGCCTATTGTGCATACCCTGGATACACGAAGGCTCATCATGGGATTATACAGGCCGCAAGGCCCGATAAAGGTGCTCATCATACATAGTATCCCCAACCCCCATAAGCATGTATACACTGCGCATGGACAAACTACACATGGTGCTAGCGTGCACAGCCCACTAATCCTAAGAGACGGGCATTATAGTGTGCATGGTTAAACTGGTCAAAAATCACTCACCCTATTGAGAGATAGGACGACTTGATATTTTCCATGTGGTACACTGTTCCCGTAAGGGCAACAAGCCACATGGCTCAGGACGTCAGACGCCTTGATGATAGTGGGAGGGAGAAGTTCTTGGTGATAGAGGCGTACATCGAGGAGAGGATACCTGAGGTAAGGATCATGCTTCGCTTCATTGGGCGACAGTGGACGGAAAGGTCGAACAAGAACAAAGTAGTCTTGTACAAGTTCACTATTTAGCCCTGGACGTGAATGAAGAAAAATCTGTTCGATTTTACCAGCTTCATCGGCATCTGATCCGCCATGAAATAAAATAAGAGAGTCGCGATAAGCTTTCTTAGCGGTAGCGTAAGATACCCCCTTGATCGTGATTTTTCCCAGCTCCTGGGCATCCCTCGAAATGGACTGGGAATAAGAGGGAAATAGAGAAACCAAAGCCTGATAAGTGACGTCTGAAAGTTTGATCTCCGTTCCTTGTTCATTTGCCGATGTGATTGCAGTGGAATAAGCTGCTTCCAAAGCATTCAGATCGTTTAGTAGGGTACCCTGTTTAGAAGGTGCGATGTACTGCTGATACAGGTGGCTAATTCTTTCGGTTAGGCGGTTCTGTTGCATGAGAGCGCGGAGGTTTGCACTGCGACAGAATACCATGAAAAACGTGAGTTCCATGTCACCTGTACCTCTATTGAGCGGGACCAATGCGCATAAAATGAACGCTCACCTTCTTTATCGTTCGTATTTGTTCGGGTTAACATACCGTTGTATCTTTCGAACGGGAAAGCCCACCAACCGTGGACAGGACCAAAAAGGTGCAAACACTCTGCCAGATGGAGTGAAAGATGGTGATTCACCTTGAGGACACGTGGAGAAAACAGTTTGACCAGAGATCGTAAGTACAGCTGCAGGTTCTCTTCAATGATTTGAACGTGCCTCTTCGAGGTCGATCGCATCGTTGCCCAGCGGACAGCGGTGACAAGCGCCAGGAAATTGTCGAGGTACGCCTTGTGTTCCCTGCTAGCATTAGGTACCCCCCAAAGCCGGACTAGCGTAATGACGAAGTTAACCTCGCAGGCTGTCCGCCATTGGTCAGCTTTGACATGACCCTGATTAGGACTACCAAGGTTGCGTGGTGCTCGCGCCATCCATGAGGGCAAGGTCGTAACAGCCATATCTGACCATACGACTTGAAGGACCTCCCTGTAAAGGATGGATGCCAGTTGTGGCTCCGGATCCGAGAGATCCTGCACAGGGTTCGGCCATGGTGATGGCAATTCGAGCGTATTAAGGGGGTTGCTTTCTTGCTATAACAACTAAGATAAGCACAGCATAGAATAGTGCAGATAGGTTTGCCTAACCCAACTGATCAACGCCCTAATAAGGTCGTTCTTGGTATAGTCGCCTTCTGGTTCCAATGCATTCAGACGAGCAATGGCACGGAGATAACCACGACGGATGGTACGCAACGTCCCAGCGGATTTTGATTTGATGCCTGCAGATGCTTTCTTGATCTCTTTGTCCTGGGTTTCGGTAGAATGAGGGACCATGGACTTAGGTGTTTTGACGACGGTGGAATTCATCTTCCAGATTTCCACCAGGTGTCGCCTGAGATCTCCTAAAAATAGATTGTGCATTGCATCGAGTACGGCGTATTTTGTGACGTCCCAGTAAGGGAGACGAAGTAATTCGGACCATCGAATAGGGTTTTGTTTCCAGAGAGTGTCCCGATCTTTATCTGTCGCTGCATCCCTCCATTTCAACGCCAAGGCGACATGTTCATCTCGGGTGTATCGGGGCCACGTTTCAACATCAAAATTTGTGATCTCATTATCTCGCAGCCTACAGAAAGAGCAAAAAGAGTGGCCGGAGTGGCCCATAAAGCCAGCCACTTTCCGAAGAGCTGGGACATCGCAAACCAACGGTATTATGACAGCACGAACTAGGCGGCCTGATTGATAAGTAGCGGTTCGGGAGATGTAGTGCCCGGTGTGCCAGAACTCCAGCAACTCATCCACTAGTGGACGAAGAAAATGGTTCATCTCGGAGGTGGACGGCTCTGACGGACCAGGAATGATTCCCACGAGATAGACGTTCTCCACACGATACCGAAGATGAACTGGCAGGTTCATGCATATCATGTAGATCGCGCCAATGGAAGTGGTTTTTGCTTGCCGCTTATGACCGTGAGGATTAAACCAATCCACGAATAAGCTGAATCCCAAGTGTAGTTCGTTACCCGAGGTCTGAAAGAAGGGTTGTCCATCTGGTCCCTTGAACGATCGGAAGGCTACGCCATCCCATATATCATTGATCTGCTCAGGAAGGGTTTGCGTGTTGACAGAGATGAGCTGCTGTTCTAGACCTTCTCGAGATAGAAGCCTGCCTATCCAAGCAACCATCAACTGATAAGAATAACGCTTGAATGGCCTGGATCCTTCTTCACCCCTGTCAGGATGACAAAGCGGCGTTCTACAGGGCTGGCTTCCAGGCGTCGCACGAAAGGTGCATGCCATAGGATAAGTACCCTTTCGCTCCGGCGATGAAGATCCCGGAGCATAGCAACACGAACAGTGAGAACAGCATGCATAGTGTATAACTTGAGGATTGAGATCGAGTTCGCCTGCGATACCACGAATATCACGAGGCCATTTAGCAGGATTCATCAAGTCCTCCGCAACTCCACTCAAGGTTAGAGATGACCCGACGGAGGCTAGTAGACACGTGCATGTAACATGAACGAGGTCCTGAAGTGCATTCAGGAGGAAATTTGCACCCTGTCGTGAGGTTCCCAATAGAAGGTGCATGACACTAACAATAATGAGGGTATTGACAAACGGCAGGGAAAATTGACCCAAGCGGGAAAGGAAATGGCTGTCTGAAGAGTAAAACCTACGTGAGAGTTATTAGATTGAGTTTCCGATTTGCGTACCCGTCCTAAATACAAAGTTCTTGTCGCATTCCACAGACGAAGAAAAACCCAAAGCCAGCTTTCTTCGAAGCCACTGTTCCTCCAGGATCCCATCGAGATACGATCGCTCAGATTGCAGGCGAGATATCAAGGCCTTCCTCATGGCTCTCAACTCCGCATTTCCATGGACTTCTACAGCATCAGCATCCAGGATCAACTTCTCGATGGAGTCTTGGTGAGTCAGGAAGTCCATGTTCGATGACCGCTGACGACTGGTGTATGTCAATTGGGGAGTCGGGTCTGTGGATGACTTCGGATCAGAGTGGAAGGTAAGGTTTGGATATTGGAATTGCCTCTTTTTTATATCTAACTGTTCCGACAAATGTGCAAACCGTCGGCTCGACCGGGCAATCCGCCAAAGGGTTTCTGAGTCACATTCATTTGATTTGAGTCGACCTTCGGGCGGGTCACTGGTATGATCAACCAGAACCGGTTTCTTGTCAGGAAGAGCCGCTGTGTTTGCTGACGGTATATTGTCTATTCAGCTTGGTAACATATAAGAATACAAAGCATACCGTTGGGATTATCTTCACTACAGGTATTGTCTGTGGGCCTTTGGGGAATCTTCCGGGAAACTTTTTCTGCATAAGTCAGTTCCCATGACATAGAGGAACAACTTAGGAGCATACTTTGTGAATCGTTATAAGGAGTTGAAACTGTTGCATCGGCGTGGCCAGGGTGGAGTAACGTCTGCAGGAACATCACCTCCTGTGGGGAGTGCGATGAAGATGAAGAGCCAAGCCCCAGCGCCCGTTGCTTGTCAGCTCTCGCGTGCGTCTTGAATGTCGAAGGCGAAACATATAGTCCAATAACTGGCTCACCGCTGACTGGATCATGATCAGTCATCTTCACGCATCCAGCCGATTCGCATTGACACAACAGCTGCCTGGGTTGCATGTGAAATGAATGGACTTCAGCCGCGCGACCTGTAAGACGGGATCAGCTTCTTTACATGCAACAATGCTGCGGGTGCCACCGCGATTGAACTCACTGACTAAAATAGAATATTTTTTGCGGGTGCCACTGCGATTGTGCTCCTAATTTGAATTGAAACCCTTGCAGGGCGACGGGGTCAGAACACATGCAATCAAAGGGAAGAGGTTCATCAGAAAAATACGATACTTATATCAGATTCATCCACAATCTTGCTACTGAGCCAGGTATCGACTTCCATCATGCAGGTACAACCCAGTAAGAGTACAAAGAAATTAATGGTACTGCAAGTAGCACCCCCATTACTACACCAACGATAAACGTCTTGAGGCAACCAGAGGTAAAAACAAGGTATTCGGGCCATATGCACGAGAATGCACCAGCTCGTTGGGATTTCTAATTAGTTTTAATGTAAGCGTAAGTCGAACCAACCAAGTGAGAAGTAACATACCGACCATATCTTGATCGTTGGTGATTTGTCAGCCGGATCTGAGCTACCACTGGCCAACGAGATGTCTCCATTGGGCCAGGAGCGGATCTAAGCCAATCCATGTAATCTCTAAAACGGCCAAATTTTCGTCAACATTACCGTCACCGTTTGGACCAAAAGAGAACCTTTTGATTGAGGGGATCAATCGCGCAAGGCTGAGGCTGTGGTAAAAAAAGCACGTACGATGGCCGTGGGTAAGAACTGTACCGAGTTGCTGTGTAGAGATATCCCATAGCTGTATTTCCCCCCTGTCGGTCCCACATATAGCGAGGGTTCCGTGTCGAGCAAATTCTACTTGCATTACATACATTCTGGTTATCTTAAAGTGGAGTTTCTTCACGAAGACAGGCTGGTCCATGATGTGGTATAGGTCAATACCATCTAGAAGATTCCAAACCAGCAGTAATCTGGTCTCCGGAGACCAAGCAGAGTTCCCTCTGGTCGATCGATTGGTAGCCAGTAATAGCCAGTTATGAGCCCACTCACATTCTCGTGTGTAACTTGATTCGCCACTTCTCTCTCCATGGGGAAATTGACCAACACAACCTGCGTGTTGCTATACATAAGCGTGATACCATGTCTGGAGCGTGAGGTCATACAGTTCTTTGGAGTCTAAGAAACCAACAATTATGGCACTTCCGTCGTCAATAAAATGAACGGTCCGGGCAAGGGCACGGTAAGGAGGACTGCCTCTAGAAGGGTAAAGACCAACTTCACGGAAGGGTACTACATGTCCTCAAAACTTAGGGAGGTTCTACTGCAGCGTGTGGTAGTCCAACTCACCAAAGCTATGCAGATCAATCCCGAGTACTGCAAAACGACCGCCGCCGCATACCGCAATGAGCTTCTGACCAAAATTGACAGCTGAATTCTCAATGGCATTCTCGAAAACGGTGTGAAGGGCGACCATTTCGAATTTGGCCTACATGGGGAATTCCATTGAACCTCAAAGTTCCAATAGTTGCTTAGATCACTCACCATGGGAGTAGCTCTCCTCCAAGCTTTAAGACTCCCATCTGCACCCGCCGACACAATACCTAGCGACCCCAGCTGTTGGATCCATTCCACAACAGTGATGGGACCTTGGAAGGCATTCAATGATTGCTCGAGCTTCCCTGTTCCTGTATTCCATATTCTAATGCAACCATCATCGGCTTCAAGAACCCAGTTTGTCAGTGGCACAGCATCAGCTCAGCAAATGGCAATTGAGTCACCTCCACTGGCGATTAAGTTGCCTTCCGGTGAAAACTTGATGACATTAATTGGGGATAAATGGCCACGGAGAGTGAACCGAGTCTCAAAAGCAAGCATCTAGCCTCCTGTTTCGTCTCTCGTTTCTGCACACTCGTGAGTTGTGCCTTTCATTTCCATTTCGGTGTTTCGTTTCAAGCTCCGTACCATCCGAATGGTCACTAAATGGGTGTACATACCTTAGGAAAGGTTGCGATCCTCAGGTCAAGATTAACAATGATGAACCCGTACGAGATGTGATGCATATGGGTCTCATAGTCCTGAGGGAACCGTGATGTGTGAACTTCCTGCTCTCGCTGGAGCTCAAGGACTCAGCATCAAAGCACCATTACCGCACTGATTGTTATTTTGAGGAAAAACCTTCATTTTAGTGGCATGGAGCAGTCACCAGCATACAGATATATACAGTCTTGTCTACTACTCATAGGCTTTGACGTAACACAAGATTATCAGTCCTTCCTCTTATCCCGACCTTTGTACGTAGTCAATGTTTTCTTGTGGACCCAACGTGGCTGACCAGGTGAAACCATATGCAAACGATGATCCAGAAGAATCGGATGCTGGTGTGCCGTCATGCCAAGTACCCAACCAGATGTTTCCTTCACCCACAATTGACTCGTTGAGCCGGTACTGTGGTGGTATATATCTCCTAAAGCAGTAATGCTCCCTGGACACGGAACGTCAAGCAGTCGAGCTCCAGACGAGCAGAAAACAGTAAAATGATGGTTGACCCCTCTTATCTTGAGAGATGTCCGAGACACATCGGGATACTCCGTAGTTGCTTGGGAGGGTAAATGATCATTCAAAGATGGAAGAGAAGGAAGATCACTGCCCGAGGTCTGCCGGCATGGTGAAGAAGGTATGGGTGAACCGGGGGATATAGTACAGGAGTCGCTTGGTTGTATGTGAGGTTCGTCAACCACTACGGTATTCCCTTGATCCAAGGTGTTGGTGGGTGAGACGGCGGGTAAAGGGGATAAAGCTTGATCTTCTTCCGGGACGGCCCTCGAGGTTGCCACTGGCTGAGGCCTCCTGAGAGGAAAGCATTGTCGCATGATTGGAACTCGCTACATATTGAGGATAGTCGATAGTATGCTGAGCATCAGCGAAAGTTTAACTTACATCCAGGTTTCTTTCCTTGATTCTCTCCAGAGTGCGCTGACGCTGACGGTTCGTACCTGGATTCAAGGGAAAACTGGTACGCAGTATAGGTTCATACTTCAAAGTGAAGCTGTTAGCAATAGCCGGTAGCATGACAGTGCGGGTAAGGCCTACGTCAATGAATTCCCTTACGGTGGGACGATATGGTGACTGGGCCG
>JBBPMX010000396.1:0-14222 GCA_038090515.1 Pulveroboletus cf. viridisquamosus | reverse complement strand
CCCCAGCTTTTCATACGTGCACGTGACTCAATTTGCACGTGACAGAGGCAGTTCGGACCGCACCACTCCGGGTTCATGTCCGTTATAAGGTGCTGCGGCTGTAACGTCCATTTTTACTAACAATAAGACAGGGGGCCATTGTAAGTTTATCGTTCCCTGTTCCACATGCACTGGAGGATGCTGTGGATCCAACAGATAATCTACAACCGTACCACGCGCGCCGTTGACGAGTTCTGCGCTTTGCCCGTGTGTGCTCGATGGAACGGCTGGCAAGCCTGTTGTAATCGTTTGTAAGTTATTCACACCGTTGTTCTCGTTGCGTACAATGTGTCTCTGCTCAATGTCAGTGATAAAATATTCTCGTCGCTGTTCTCGTCGTGTACAATGTGTCTCTGCTTAACTCGCTGAGCAAGGTTGGTGCCGTCGTTTTTTTTTTTTTTTTTTTTCCGTGTTTATTGTCCAGTGGGCATTGCCCATGTCAGACAGTACATATGTGCTTGTATCTATGTTATGTATGTGTCAGCTATAGTAGGGTGTCGTGTGGGAACTGCTGGTGCCGTCGTGTCTTTGCCGACGGCGCTTCCCAAGTTAAAAATATAGTGATGACCGCATCGGGTCACGTGATCCACCTGTGGACTCACGCCCGATCTGGCATCTATCTCACACGCTTCCCCGTTCCGCCGTTTCCAATCTCATCGATGAAGTGACAACGGTCACGTGTCTCCAAAAATAGGCATCACGTGGGCGGAATCGCCCGTCACCATTTCTGTGCAGGATATTCGCACGCTCAACTCTCTTCCACTTTTCTACAACCCTCACCCGTAGTACTTGTAGTAGTCTTTATGTAGCGTTAGACCAATGTCGATGCCAGCTCAAGGCACAGTCAAACCGTTATGGTGCTCTCCGATGCTTGTACATAGAGTGGACATGATTGAACTCGAAGATTTCAGTCTTGGCCGGGCCTGGATATTTGGACGGTTGGCGAGCATCGGTCCCTGAAATGACGTGATGCGGATGTTCTGTGAGGCGAGTGCGAGCTAGGTCGTTGTCGTCTCAGATCTAGCAACCTCCTGATACTCCTCCTCAGCTTTCCTCGCCCATTCGATTCCTATGCTATTAGCCTGGGCTTCTCTCGGGTCAGTAAAGCTTCCTGGGAGTCGCCGGACCTAGTCACATCGAGACTCCAGTTGGATCGGTGGGAGGCGTTGATAACGCGCTTGGTCGATGTGGTTCTCCATTTGGAAGCACCCTTCGAAGTGGTAAGTTGTGCCATAACACCCGCCTACGATCTCTTGCTTACTTTGCGAAAGAGGTTCCTAGACTACCATTTGTGTAATTCTGGTGCCCGCTGTTCTGAATCGGTTGGAAGTTGTGCCATAACGCCTGCCTGGGATCTTCTAAGTAGCAGCAATTTCCCATCTTGGCCACGTTTCAGCCCCATCGAGCATCGGTGCAAATCGGCCAGGGTCAGGTTAACACCACTGCCAGGCGCACTGCTCCAAGTTTTGATGACGTCAATCTCCTGACACTTCCTCCCATTTAGCAGGCTTGGATTTCTCTTTTACAAATTGCAATACCCTACTATGAACGTTGTTCATCCTTTCGAAGTCTTTCCTCAGGAAGATGCACCTGTCGCTTTGAGCCTGTTGGAATTTAACATGTTTATAGATTTAGACTCTCAACGAGCTCAAGGAGACGACGAACCCGCTCGGGCCGCAGCGCAGGCACACACCCTTACCCTTGGATCGACTGGTCTCAATGTGCCTGCGCGTCAAAGAGTTGTCATAGAGCCTCTGCGCAATCGCCTTCGCCGGCCCTATGCCTTGGACATATCTAGGGATTACGACAGCCTCATCGCTTTCACAGATGAGCTGCCTGTGACTCAGGATCTCTACATATACCGTGTATTTCCTTTGACAATGACTCTTACAAAGGGCGTGCACGTCAAGGTACGCATGTGCACACAAGCGGGACAAGTGAGTCGTCGTACACTCATGAAACCATGTTTCAACTTATGGAGCGTCACCCCTTGGCAGCCTTCCCAACTTGTGCGCCCCCACAAGGTCCCAAACGTCTGCGTTGCACAGATTGGAGCACGACACTGCGTTCGGCTTTTTTTCCCTGCCTTAACTCAGATTGCTGAGGGTCGTGCCGAGTTGACAGGAGATCAACTAGCAGCTGTTTACGATCGCGGCTTATATCCTGCCATCTGCCATCTCGCTCCTGAACTGGCCACTAATCGGTCCCCGTCTTATGCGACAGCCAAATTACGAGCTCGTAATCTTAACAGGACGTATCAAACAGGAACACATCCCTTCCCTGGAGACGCCGCTCGTCGCTTAGGATCTACCATCAAACAGTATCTTCAAGCGGCACTTCCATGGGCCCATGGGTGTATGTGGATGGTGCAGGTTCAGGGAGTCAAGGAAGCGCATACACATGCTCCAGGAGAATTTATTGCAAGCTACGCTTCCTTTGAGGTGCTTATGAACGGTCTGGTACGAAGGCTTGTCCTTGCAGGACAATCGTGGGTTGATGTGGGTCTGCAAATCTCCGAGACCAATCATGTGCTGTGCTATGCTCTAAGGCAAGATTATACTACTGTAGGCCTCAATTTTTGTACTTCACGTCTGAAATAAATGCCGTTCATCTCCACGAACCGGCCGACCATAAACAATATATCCGCAAGTCCGTTTCGAGTACGCTCGAGCGACTTCCTAATGCAGTAAGTTGCATGTTCAAGACACTCGAACTGCGAAGAAATCTAACAGCACACCGTTGGATCCCCCAGTGAACCAGGGAGGTGAAGCTTGAGGGGTAGGAGATGAGATTGGAAACGGCGGGACGGGGAAGCGTGTGAGATAGATGCCAGATCGGGCGTGAGTCCACAGGTGGATCACGTGACCCGATGCGGTCATCACTATTTAACAATCGTTGTGGCATTTCAAGCTTCTCTCCTCCGCCCCATACCACCCTGACGAACACAAACGGCTACGCGCCCTGTTGTTCTGTATCCGCTAGACTTCGAGTCTACGGTACACCTGCCCAACGGACTTCGTGTCTGAAGGGTCTCCCTCACCGTCGCTCGCACGCGCCATTGATCTGTTGTGGTCGGATTGCCACAGTTATCGCTCTCATTCAAGTTGCTTGTCCGTCCCACACCACCTTGACGAACACAGACGGCTACGCGCCTTGTTATTCTGTATTCGCTAGACTTCGTGTCTGAACGGTCTCGCACGCGCCATCGTTTCGTTGTTGGTCGGACCCCCTGAAGGCGATCTTGTTGCACCGCGCTGGACTCTCGAGCGCGATTTGCAGTTGTCCTCAACGTTGCTCCTCAGCCCGTCCCACCCATCACACCGTGGTTAGGATCCTCCCCCACCCACCATGCCCACCCACCAATCTACCTCCGCTTTTGGGCCTGCTCCGCGTTTCAAGGTCGGTGGCTCGCATCCCGGTGGTATGTTTGTCATCTTTACATTTAGATCCACGATCGCTCATTCCATCGTTTCTAGAATTCGATGCCCACGACGCCCTTTGCTTCTCTCATCGCCCCCCCCTCGTCATCTCTACTCCGAACGAGGGATATATTCCCGAGCCTTTTGTGGCCGGAAATTTGGTTGTTCAGGCTCGGGCTGATGGACGATACGGCGAGGTGGACATTCACCAATGGCCACAGTTATTTTGCGACAAATTTCCTTGGTCTGTCGCCATCCCTCGCAACTTTGACTGTTGGCCCGGAACCTCCTTCATGCGCTGGGCATGGTATACGCCAAAGCATGAGGATTTTGTCCAAATGCCCGGCTCCTCACTCCCGGTCGGTTCTCTGAAGAAGGAGAAGCTCGACGGGGTCACCGGTCTGATCGAGGAGCTGAAGAAGCGGTACGCCAAGTACAAGCGAGCAAAATGTCTCGAGAGGCCAGGGGACCAGGGCCTCAGGCTGATGCAGCACGCACGCTCCGCGCTGAATCACCTCCAGCGTTTTCCCCTCTCCTGGCGCGATACCGTGGCTTGCGTTTCGGAATATCAGCGAGGGGTGCTAGACTGTCTGGCATACTTCGACTACTACGAAATAATTCTCCCCCGATGCGAGAAACCGTCCTTCCCCTTCCCAGAGACCAACCCGTTCTGGATGGGGGCGTTCACATACGACAATTTAGTTGCGGAGGTTCTCTTTCGTGCTGGTGTCCCTGTATGGTACATCAGATCTGATGAGGTGATCAGCAGCACAACGATCATCAGGGATATCGTTGTTATGAGCCCTCCTGATGTCGTTCGGGATGTGTACTCGGATCCTACGACTGGTGCTGCCAAGCCGTTTCCAATTTGTTACGCAGGAACGGACAGCATCTTGCATCAGGTCGCCTGTCGGGCGTATCACAAAGGAGAAGACATGGAGGCCTATTATATATTCGGAGGGTCAAAGGAACCTCAAGCTCAGGCGAATGATCAAGTACCGTCGTCTTCATCTGGCCCTCCGTTGTCTTCCTCGACCGCCTCATCCGCCCCTCCGCCGTGCTGCTCTGCCTCCTCCCACCCTTCCTCCCGCACTTCCTCCCATGCAAATTCCACTCGGGAGATTGCTCAGCCATGTAAGTGGCTATCCCTATCTTTTAATCCAATTTGTTTAATGGTCTCACAGATCCAAGCATGGGCCCTCGGGGCAGTGCTTCCGAGAATCGCAGCAAGTGGGTCGACATGGACCACCCTTTGCTACCCCCACGACACCCTACTTGGGCCGAAGCGCTGGCAACCGGCGCACCGGTTGGGAAGAAGGCTATCAAGGCCGCTACTATCGGTGCTGGATACCGATTCCCTGAGCCTGCGCTTCTTGTGTCTGCCCAGTCAGGGGAGACCCGCAAACGTCATCTCGCCAATTGGCTGATCTTGCGTCCGCTTTGGCTGGGAATCATCGCCCAGCGCACGAAGATGCCCAGCCCACTCCCAAAGCACTGGCGGGCGTTC
The DNA here is from genome assembly GCA_038090515.1 of Pulveroboletus cf. viridisquamosus. Classification (NCBI taxonomy): domain Eukaryota; kingdom Fungi; phylum Basidiomycota; class Agaricomycetes; order Boletales; family Boletaceae; genus Pulveroboletus; species Pulveroboletus cf. viridisquamosus. The sequence goes on along the minus strand of JBBPMX010000396.1, from coordinate 9,257 downwards.
CTTAACAGCCAGCCTCGGGACCTGCTTGCTGCACCCTCCACCACCCGGGCGGCTGAGACAAGAAAGGCCGCGCTCGACTTCTTTGGGGACTTCTTCCCCAAGGTCTGTGAGGGTGCATCATGGGCGAACGGGGACAAGGTTTCCTTCCGAGGTACACAGGTCAGCATTGCACTATCGTCGGAGGTTCCGCCCGCGTTTTTCCAGGGTGTTTTATGGGAACTTGCGGAACTCTCATTCCGTGCGGACCTTCTGGCCCTTGACAAGGTCCTCGTGCCCGATCAGTCGACTACGCTGCAGAATTTGTTCCCTAGGGAGGAACTGTACGACAGCATTTTTCCTTCGCCGGTCATTGGGGGTGCATGGGATGCGCCACTGCCGACGCAAAATATGTGCCTGCACACCACCAACATGCGAGACGCGACGTTCCTATCGTCGATAAATGCCATGCGCAGGCTCATGTCGGCATGGCCAGGTGCTGAGAATGACGTACATGTATATCTGCACGAGCCTCTTGATCAATCAATGTCAGATGGGAACTTAAGGGTGAGGGTTCTCAAGGTACTACGGTTTTATATTTCAACTTTCTTTGCCTACACTGGCCGTCCTCCTGTGGTGCCGCGCTGTTTACCTCTTACGGGACAATGATTTTTTTTGTCAGGCTTTTACCTCGTGTCAGGACACTCTATTTCTTTTTGGTGTATAGGTCCATGTATTCGCAGCCCATTGCTCCTTAATGAGATAATCATGCTGGTGTTCAAAATGTTTTATTGACTCGCAAAGTTTGCACCAATAACATACAAGCGGTCGGCACTGCCGACGGACATCACCTTGCTTGTAGATTACAGAGTAGAGACATGGCATACGGATGGGTTAATCAAGAACAAAAATGAGATTTGAGACAAGGTAGTGTACAAAAAACGTTTCAGAATCCGGGGAGGGACAGGATAGGAGTCACGGCATGTGACTGAGACCCAATTCTTACCGCCAGTGTTTACTACGCCGAGATGCTGAGCGAAGAACAGTTGAAGGTTATATTCACGCAACTCAGCAAACCAGAGACTCCATGATCCTCCTGCGAAGACAGGAGAAGCGAGCGCGTGCCAATCTAGTCCAAGCAGTCCGCTGGCATGCAGCAAGCCAGGATCACTTAAAATATGACCATGCCGCTGTTTACTTAGCACAGGTCCTGCTGAGAGCCTCCCAGAGCTGCCAACACCGTGCCCGAGCTGTCCCCCTCGACCATAGCAACAAGCAATCAATCTTGTGACCTCCCTGGTTGAAACGTCGCGTGGGTGATCCTGGTCACACCCGAATAAGCACTTTCAACCTAACTTAGTCAACACATATCCATAAACAAATTCTGCCTAGGAAATAGGCTAAGTTCACAATAAATATTTTATAACATTTTTTGACTATGCTAATTGGCTTGCGGTCGTTTAAACCCAATAATTAACTTTGTCAGCGAAAAATATATTTCCTAAGAAGGGGATACAACTTATTTAGAATAACATTTATGGCTTTATCATACCAACAAATTAAATCACATCTCCTGAATAAGATAATAATTTTGATATTGTTGTGTAACCAGTGCAAGTTACTTAATATGTCTGCTGAACATATCCAAATCCAAACCCAAAATATGATTTATCCAAATAGTTCGGTAATGGAACTGAAATTTACTTTGCATTTGTTAATCAAATAATATACTTATCTTATTTATGTACAAAGTTTGAAAATGATGATGGATAGGTGCTAGTGGGCCACTCAGAGGGTTAGCCAACTCCACACAAAAACAGGGTCCAGAGGGGCAATCAAAGAGGGTGACAATGAGGGTGACAAAGGGTGCAGTGATTATCTGCAGTGCCAAGTTTGCCAACTGGCAGGCCACACCAAGCAGCATGATTGCAAATAGGAAAACAGTAAGTTGTTTGAGGATATGTAGTACCCAAGGCTCTATCTTTGGAAAAGAGTCAGAATAGCTAGGTCAGTGGGGACAGACTAATTTCTCACTAAAAGTGGGCCAGTGTCAGGATCATGAGGAGGGGGGTGCTGGCACCACCCATCAGTGCCAGATGGCCAGTGATGTGTTTTTGACTCCATGTTGAAGATGAGAAGATGAGAACTGTGGGCAGGTATTGAGGCAGAATGTTGAAGGTAAAGAGCTAATGAAGAGCTAATAAACATTATGAGCTTATTGTTATCAGACTCAAACTCAAAGTGAGAATGAATCAAAAAGATGAGAATTCCAAGTGTAAAGTACTGCTATGATACAGGTGGGTTTATACATATACCTACTATCGTGGCTGCGCTATGGAATATGACAGAACGTCTTGGAATGATTACCTAATTATGTCATCATGGAACCTTCCGGAACATTCTATGACCTTCAGATAAGATATGATTAGATTAGATAAGGCGAGTTGTGTTAGTCATGAAATAAGATTCTCGTGTTTCTGACAATTGTCAAGGTTAATAAGCACCCTTGGCACCAGTTTCAAGATGTTCCCACAGCCCTAGAGGCTATGATGTTGGTGATGATGTCAGGGGCTGGACTCATCACATGACTGGTCATGTGATCGGCCTCATGGGAGGTCACATGACTAAAGGAGTGGAATATGATAAGGAATGTGGTGAAAGAGTGAAGAATGAAAAGTTAGGTGCACACGGTTCATAACAGACCAGACCGATAGCAGACTGGACTGGACCAGTCTTGCAAACTGGTATGGACCTGAGCACTAATGGTACAACGGTCATCAACCAGTGCTGGACCAGGCGAGTGTTTCTTGTTTACATTTATTCCTCCACTCCTTTTCATACATAATTATCTCACTTACAAGTCTCAGGTGATTCCAGACTATAAAAGTAGGTACAGAAAGTATGAAGGGACATCTCCCGTTTGGACTAAGATGAATAACTGCCCAATCACTGTCTCACTGCCATCTTACCATTTCACTGTTTTGTGACTCTCCCTGTGAGCACAACTAAAACTGACTGACACCTTACCAACTTTGGAGTCCTGGGTTGCACTCCCTGCACCTCCCCTGAACTGTTGGTATGAACCACACAACTTCCTGTCTGACACCTCCCCTTGGTAGAGTCCTTTGGGATGAAGTGACCTCATCCCCACTGACACTTTCCCAAAGCACTGGACAAGGGTATCTCACTTCCAAGTACCTGTAGCTGGTTTAGGAACTTTACAATGGCTTTTCTTTTGTTGTGAGGTCTTATAGCAGACCTTCAGTTGCTTGGCTTTGGTGTTTCACCTCCAGTATAACAGAATGTCACTTATCACCCTGGGGGTAGAAATTTTCTTGAGAATCAATTAGGTTATGCAATCTTGTGGTTTCATGTGGAAATCCTTATCCAAGTGATTGATGAGAAGAACTTTTATCTCCCCCTGTGTAGGACTTATATGATATCTGATTATGTAAGCATTGGACTCTAGTAGGATTAGTTTCTGTGTGCTACACCTCAGTAACTGTCTAGCACAGTCTACTGAGACCTACTGCATACTATACTGCTAAGCCTGAGCACCAAGCCCTGCTGAGCATACCAAAATTTTACTGTATACAATGCTGACATGTATAGTTGCCTATCACAAACATTATCTTCTCTGCAAAACAACATGGATGCGCATTTGTGTGAATATGAACCACATACAAAATAATACATAGAGTCGATACAAGTGCTATTTCCCTCAAATCAACAGGAAATGGCACTTGTGTTGATCTTGTTCATCTCTCACTCATCTCATTGAAAACAAGTGCGAGTATCCAGCTCTTATAAGAGAAGGTAGAACACATGTTTTACACATGTAAGGATGCAATCAGCATGTTGGGAAACAAAATTAATGCCAACATTGGCTTTTTCTAAGACACGATGAATTTTTGTATGAGAAGATCCTTTTATACATACAAAACATAGAAGACATGTCTGGTCGCACAGGGACATTCAGGGAGTGTCTGGCATACATGGATCCATATTATGAGTACCTAATTGGTAAGCATCAGAATTCAGATGATGGAAAATGATATTCATTGACATGGTTCAGAGTCATCAGACACAGAAACAGACACAGAATATGGATTGGAAAACTATGGAGACATGACCAATCAATCTAGCAAAGTGCAGATGTCATCCCCAATAGAGGCAAATGGGGATGCAACATCGATAGAGGACAGAGGGCAGGTAACTCAGAATGAGGGAAAGGTGAGTAGAGGGGATGAGAACTTAAAGAGATGGTATTGAAAATTTAAAACAGGAGAAAGTATCTTCACATTCACAGATCCACAAGCTGCAGAGGCAGCTAAGAGAAATGGAGGCAAACCAAAGAGAACATGAGTGGATGTCATTGGTGAGGGAAACAGTGACAGTGTGCAAAATATTGTCGACAGAGCTGTTATGTGGCATGTGAGCGCATATTCAAATATGAGAAGGATAGCAGTACTAATAGACAGCAGCTGCCAGGAACCACTGTGAGTGGACATTGCCTTTGGGACATATTATTTGACAAGGTAACATTACAAAATTTTTCAATAGGGTTTGGACCATAGCTATGAAGTGCAAAGATCAACACCATTCCTGTGGAGGATGTATCATCCAATCATGGGCGATTTATCACCATAACCCAGAACATCCACTATTGTCAGCTCCAATGTACATTACTATACATGGTAACGACTGTGATACGGTAAGCATAATGAAGGAATGGAAGGACGGAGATTAAGAAGGTCAGGCTGCAAGGAGGTGAGCCCTGAGATCTAGATTGTAGTCCTAGGAGATCAGATCGGAGATCCAAGGATCAGGATCAAGATCCAATAGATACTAATGGATACATAGGGGAGATTAGATCGGATCGGGAGATCTAGGAGGTGGCAGGATTGCTGTGGAGATCTGATGGAGATAGAGGGTTTAGGGTAGTCTAGGGTTTGCCATGTGGCAACCTTGAGGCTATGATGTCATAGATGACATCAGGGTCTGGACTCATCATGTGACTGGTCATGTGATCAGCCTTGTGGAGGTCACATGATGTAACGAATGTGAAGATGAAGGAAAGTGAGAGAAAGGAGAGTAAGGATAAAAGTTAGGTGCAAGGGGATTCATAACAGTATTACTGTGAAATATGCCAAGGCGATCGGTTCCCCTGAATATCTGCTGATCAGCGGGGGCCATAGCTTGGGGACTGCACCTGATATATGTATATAGAGTGGTTATTCACATCGTTGGGACCTGGTTGGGTAAGCCAGGTGTCTTTGAGAACGTGGAAATCCTGGCCAGCCTTGCAAAGAGATACCCTGGTCCCCCTACCTCTCATGCAGATCCCTCTATAGTATGTCTGAGACAAGATTCTGAGTTTGAAAATTTTTGCCTCTGTGTCGGCCTTGTGGAAGCCCTCCATCAGTATCTTGTATACCCCATCAGCAAGTTTGAATGCAGTGTTGAAGCCTAGATGAGGGGATATACCAGAGGACATGGTTACAATCGTCTTGATGAAAAGGAGAGGGTCATCGTTGAAGTCGATTTGCTCAGAGTAGACAGTGTTTCCATGGGTGTAGAGAGTGAGGAAAAGAGAAGAGCCACATATGAAAGATCTGAGAAAATAGCAATGGTTGATTTGACTAGCAGTGGCAAAACCCACCACAACCTGCAGTTGTGTCACAGCGTCCACTGGGTTTGGGTCCTTGAGGCTGTCCTTGATTTTGCAATACATCAGGATTATGCTAAAGTCAACTGCATCTCTGTGCTGCTTTGATTAGGGTACCAGGATAACGTCAGGTTTGCGCTGCCCTTCTACTAAATTTAATCCATGAGAGCACCATATGTAGACTCCACTGAAGATGGCGAATATCGAGCTGTCATTGTCGACAAAGAAACCATATATCTAAGATGTTGGTCATTAGCAATGCTTGAGATTTAAATAAGATCATGATTGCGCACTGCATTAAACAAGGAAGCTCATTGTTGTTCACATGAAGGGTTGGGAACTGGGACGTTATCAGAATCTAGGACAGGAATCTTCTCCAGCTACCAGCGGTGCATCCCAGGGTTTGGATCATAGAATTCCTTGGAAACACATCAATTATAAATTTCTTCTATCCTCTTCTTACAGTCTGGCTTAAAGGCATCAGCCCCAGGGAAGAACTCATGGGGGGGAAACTGGTAGGTCTTGATGCTACAGCTCATATCTTGCCAAACAACCTTATCCATCAAGAAGCGACATAATTCTTGCTGGCCATGGTGCAAAGGGGGATGATAAGAGGAAGTCTATGTTGCAAAGAAAGAATTAGATAGAAATAATTAAGCGATGTGTTTGGACAGGACATGCACAGTGAGTGGTTGAGCATCCCACCTCTTCTGGGGTCCTCCCACTCTGACACTTTTTCCCACCTTCCATAACTAAAATATATGCTAGAATATATTGCACAGTCGATCAGCAAGGACTTACTCTGACAATCTGAAAAGTGACCTATGCACTGGGAGAGAGGCAAAGCGCACTGGAAGCAGCTGCAGCGGTTGGAAGGGAAGGAGGCTCAGCCACTGAGACTGATTTCCCAGGACCGACCACGCAGCCCTAGTGACAGCCCTGCCTGTGAGCTGATTTGGAATTGCTTAAATGAACCTGCCAACCTGATAAGGTTAATGTGCAGTAAGATGAAACTATTGAAAACATATTGTGGAGCAAGATCCGGTAAGCTGAGGCTCAGCCTCAGTTTGAAGCGTCTTGGGTTTACTCAGAAGAGATCTGGGTCTGGGTTCTCATGCACATGCACAGAATTGTGCTAATTTCCTGCAAATGGATCTGCTGGGTCTTTTTTACCAAATTTGACCATAACATCTGGAAAGTTCCAGCAGAAACCAATTGTCGGAAAAAGTCAAGGCACGATTTTAATGTGGCCATGTTATCATGTGACACAAATGTGATGACCAATTGTTGCAATGGGCCTTGAAATGGTATTTACATTCAGGGGCCATATTATAGTGGGTCTCAAAGTGCCTGTGCTGTGTTTGCAAGTTCATTGATTATGTCATCATTGAGCATCAAATTTCCTGAAACATGACTGAGGCTTCAAGCTCTGACGCAGCCCCATGAGGCGCCACATGCCCCAGCTGCTTGCAAAACCCGTGACAGCCATGGGATTGCCACTGCCTAAAATGGCAGTATTTGAAATTTTAACTACTAAATCAGATATAGCCCCTAAAATAGCATAAAAAGTGCATCAATCATAGCTAGAATTTGTATTTAAAGGCTGGTCCAGCAGCCAGACAGTCTAAATCATCCATGCCCCACATTTCTGAGTGCCAGAAACTACTTGATGCCCTTTCCACAGCCAGGCAACACTTAGAACAGCATATTTTTCTTGAAATCCTTTATGAAACAATATCTGATGCAGAATCTTCTAGTGCTCATGGTTCTGGTTCCATTTCTGATCAATCCTCATTTGATATAGGTGATTCAGATACCAGCTCCACTACCAACTCTGCCAGCTCTGGCTCTCTTGACCTTCCATTGCTCATGCTCACTACAAACTATCATGGCCTAATTACTGCTCTGAAAGATGAAGTTACCAAGACATGTGTTCTTCAAAGGCATCCTCCCCCTACCCACATTCCTCAACTCTCTCTTCTTGATGAATGGAAGCTAGAAAATCCACAACACTTTCAGTGTAAGCTGAGAGTCTCATCTGATGTCTTTTTCAATATTACTCAGCTTATTGAGAATCACCCTATCTTCCATAACAACTCCACTAATGCTCAACTCCCTGTTTCTATCCAACTGGCCATTTTCCTTAATGCAGCTGGTGTTATGCTTGATCCTGAAGGGTCGAGCATGAACTTGGCAAAGGTCCTAAGACACAGAGACAAGGGGGTATCTTGCTGGCAAGATCAGAGGTTTGTCCTGGTGGCACCAGATGATGGACTTCCCAGTGAAACGGGTGGACCAAGGACAATCCCTTGTAATCGGGATAGGGCGCAGGGAGAGCAAAAGCACTCATTCAAGTGTAGAGCAGAGACACACAAAGAGAGATGTTAGGATGTTATATGCCAAGTAGGTCTAAGCTGGAGTACAGGGGAGCTACTTGGGGTTTATATATGAAGATGAAGGGAAGCTGAGTAATCGTATGGAAGGAGAAGGCACATGAAAGAACAACGGCTTACTGATCGTTGAGTCAGCGAGCTAATGGCTAAATGAGCTTACTTAGTAAGCAAGAACATTCTAGAAAACAGAGGAAGAATCGGGTACATGATGGAGGGAACTACAAGCTTAGTGTAAAGAGGACTAAGCAAGGAGAGATAAGTCTGACAGAAGAAAAAGATTATAGCAATAAATTGTAACATTACCCCCAGTCTAGGGTGTTGAGTCCATGATAAAGACTAGAAATTGCCATATGAGGGGCCTGGAGAACCCATGATATTGCCCCATCCAACCTCATCAATGATGTCCTTGATGTCAGCCGATTCGGGAGAGGGTGCATGAGGTGCAGGGACTGGGATGGGATGGTGTGAGTGCCTCTGGCAATGTGGGTGGTGGCTCAGTGGCAATGGCAGGGAACGGGGAGAATGATGGGAACAATGGGAGGAGGAAGAAGACAAAGGTGGGGGCGAGTGATAAGAGACCCATTCAGGGCAGAGATATTGGGGGTGTCCCAGTTTTCTAATCTTACAAGTGGGGCAGACGTAGAGGCGGCAGTGAACTTGCCAATGTCCAAGGATGCAGCATTTGTAACAGGCGTCCTTGTAACAGGGGTGATCCCATGGGAGGGGAAAAAGATGTTCATGCCAGAGGTCCTTTTCCTCCCAGGGGTCATGTCCATTGGGACTGGTGGTGATGGTGTTGTCGGTGTCTAACTGTTCACGGGTTACAAAGGGAATGTACTCCCCTTGATCTTCCTTCCTAGTTCATAGGGAGGAGTAAGTCATGTCGGCCATATACCCATCTAACTCTTTGAGCCAATCTCCAAGATCTACTTGATGTTACAATTTATCGCTATGATCTTTTTCTTCTGTCAGACTTATCTCTCCTCACTTAGTTCTCTTTACACTAAGCTCATAGTTCCCTCCATCACATACCCGATTCTTTCTCTGTTTTCTAGAATGTTCTTGCTTACTAAGTAAGCTCCTTTAGCCATTGGCTCGCTGACTCAACGATCAGTAAGCCGTTGTTCTTTCATGTGCCTTCTCCTTCCATACGATTACTCAGCTTCCCTTCATCTTCATATATAAACCCCAAGTAGCTCCCCTGTACTCCAGCTTAGACC
>JBBPMX010000395.1:0-14250 GCA_038090515.1 Pulveroboletus cf. viridisquamosus | reverse complement strand
TCTGGTTTACAGTAATGTCTGTTGGCATGGAGGTGCCAGATGTTTTCTCGGACATGCTTCCAATATGAGGCGGGGTCAGCGGAGTAGATGAGGATGTCATCGAGATACACCATCACGCTGACATCCAGCATATCAGCGAAGATGCTGTTGACGAATCACTGGAAGGTGGTGGGGGCATTAGTAAGTCCAAATGGCATTACTAACCACTCGAAGGAACTGTAGTGTGTTCGGAATGATGTTTTCCACTCATCTCTGTCAGCCACATGGACCAGATGGTACGCATGCCGGAGATCGAGCTTTGTATAAATCTTAGCTCTGCTTGGAGCCTCAAGGAGGTCCAAGGTGCATGGGAGAGGGTAATGGTCCTTTTTCGTGATCTTGTTCAGGCCTCGGAAATTGACACATAATCGGAGTGAACCGTCTTTCTTTCAGATGAAGAGGATGGGTGCGGCGTGAGGAGAGGTGGATTGGTGGATGAAGCCGATCCAGAGATGTTCATCGAGGAAGTCCCGAAGGGCTCCCTGTTCAGAAGGTGAAATGGAGTATAGGTGGCTGATGGGAGGTTTGGCGCCTTCCTCAAGCTCGATCTTCAGGTCAAATGGCCTGTGCAGAGGCAAGGTGTCAGCCTTGCCCTTACTGAAGACGTCCGCGAATTCATGGTATTCCAGAGGAACCTTTGACAGGTCCAGAGGCTCTTCAGGCGGGGTGTCAATGCACATAGCGCTGCAACCGCAGATGGAATGGAGGGAGAGGGCGAAGGGTGTCGATCCTTCCAGCTTGCAGGCCTGGTGAAAGGTGGCAACATTGATAAAGGAGACTGGAGGGGACTGAAGTCTGGGTGCTGTGGGAGAATCCAGGGGTTCCGGCAAAGGTTCGCATGGAGGAGTCAGAGGAGCATCGGAGCTTGACTCCGGAGGGACGGAGAATGATGTCAGGGTTGGCAAACCTGTGGGGTCAGTTTGGAATGAGATGCTGTTCGTAGCCCAATCAATCAACGGATTGCAACGGGCGAGCCAGCAATGTCCAAGAACTATATGACACGAGGGATTCAATGAGGTAACATAAAATATTTTGGAGGTGGAAACTCTTGAAGCGAAGGACAAACGGAAGTCTATAGCGGAGGAAATGGAAGAAGCAGAGGAGCCATTGAAGAGACGGAGGGAGAGCATAGGAACGGAGTACGTAGGTAATTTATTTTTATCTACAAAGGCGGAGTCTATGAAACAATGGGTGGAACTGGAGTCTATGAGTAATAGTATATCGGAGATGGAGAACTCAGGAAGAGAAACTATAGGATGGAGGGAATTCGGATCTGAAAGAGAGGACGCATTGAGATGGAGTATCGGAGGAGCACAGCTGTCAGGCTCAACGTGACTCCCAACCTGTGCTATAGGGGAGTCGCACTCTATTTTTTCGCCTCCGAGGAAGCGGAGCTGGAGGTTGGAGCAGGAGTTGTCGCAGCTGCTCGAGCCTTCGCAGCCCTAGAGGTGCTCTTTGGACATTCTTTTATGGAGTGTCCAGCGAGGCTGCAGAAGAGGCACAAGCCGAGCTTTAGATGGTGCTATTGCTCCTCGGGGAGGAGCTTGCCGTCTTTGCCCAACTTGGCAGAGATTGAGTCTGCAGGGGCAGACTCGGTCCCGCTCTTCTTGTTGGTGGAGGAGAAGGAGGAGGAGCCTTTGGACGACTTGTCCTTAGGCTTACCCAAGGTGGAGGTGGAGGCAGCACCGGATGAACTGTCCTTGCCGGAGTTGGATGATTTGGAGGTGGATGCGGAGTTGCCGGAGTTCGACCTGGAGGCTTTGGTTGCATGGGTGATTTCGTCCTTGCATTCCTAATACCAGTGGTTGATCTGCTGGGCGAGAGCGTGGAGTTTGTGGATGTCGTCAGGTTTGCCTTGATGGGCGAGCTTGTCCTTGATGTGGTCTGGGAGACCGGAGTAGAAGCTTCATCGGAGAGCTCCTTGGCCCCAGTCTCGGACCTGGCTGGCAAGTCGATTCCACTCAACGATGTACTTGGAGATGTGCTGTGAGTCACGCATCTGGAGGTGCTCAAGCTGGGCCTCGGCATCTGCAACGGGGTCGTGAGATCTGAAATTAGACTGCAACTCATATAGGAATGTGTGCCAGCTGTCCATCCATGTGGGTCGGAGGCCCGGTGCTTCAAGTCCGAGGAGGTCCGGCTCGAAGTATTCGAGCGCGGTCCCCTTGAGGTAGGACTGAGTGAAGGTTACCTTGATCCGATCCTTGCGGTAGGTCCAGGGATTGGCCTGGAAGTGGAGTTTGCACTGGACAATGAACGGGTGGAGTTTCTTCAGGTCCGTTCTGTCGAACGGGTCAGGCTCCCAGACCTTGGGCTTAGAGCCTTTGGTCTTCCGTCATTGGAGTGCTTGGTGGGTCATCCCCTTGATGGCATTGGCGAGTTGGGTGAAAGGTTCGTAGGCAAGTGGGACTTGGTTGTGTTCTTCGTCTTCAGGGTTATCTTCGTCGGGGAAATGCCTGGCGGAGGAACCCTGATCGGAGTCTGCGTCGGAGGAGCTAGAGGAGTCATTTCTGCCTGGGTCGTCCCCGTTGCCCCTTCTGCATGAAGGCATTGGGGTGCCAGATTGGACTTGGACGGACTCTTCGTCATCCTATTCCTGGGAACCCATCGGAGGAAGTTTGGGACTGAGGGTAAGTGGAAGAGGTGTTAGCAGGGACAGAGGTTGTCTGCTATACGTCTCGGAGATGAAGGGTGCGGTGACCATGATGTATGTGGAGAAACTTCGAAAGTCTCCTGGAACCCCGTGAGAACTGCCAAAGGCAGTCTGCAGGACCTGTTCATGCTGGGAGGTTCATCTTGTGCACGCAGACATAAGATTTGTCAGAAAGGTGAGCCTTGACAAGAGGGAGTATGAATATACTGTCAAGTCCGGTTCCTCCAGACTCAAGTCCGATTGGAGGTCCGAAGGTTAGTATATGAAGTTTGTAAGGAGGACGAACGGAGTTCGGAGCAGCAAGGGGGTACTTAGGAGGACATTGGCGCAGGACTTATGTGTCGCACTGAAAGATAGTTGAGTGGTGTGGGGTGATATGAGTGGGGTCGAGTATCCTCGTCCCAAGGGGTCCTGTAGAGGGTTAGTACCAAGGACAGACAACTATGACCGACCTCAGTGCATGAGAGTGAGACGAGATGGTTCCGGACGGTGTTCCGGACAGGAAAATAGTAATCCGGTTGACAGTGAGGACCAGGTGTGCGTGGGTGTGGTCATGGATGGGACCAGATTGAGAGTGATAGGGGGCAAAGACAAATGGAACTGATGAAGATGAAGAGAAACTGATGAAGATGAGCAGAAATTGATGAAGATGAGTGAAATTGATGAAGCTGAGTGAGATTGATGATGATAGGGGAGAAACCCGGCCAAGGACAAGGGCCAGATATGAATGAGGGGTCAAGGATGAGGACCCGGATACTGACGATGACGAAGAAAAACGGTGTTGATGTCATATCTGTCGAATCCAGACAACTCCAGACACCTTTCCTGCAACCTCCATGTTACGCTCCATTCTTTGCTTAACAGTACATAGCCATTAGCTTCACCCCAGTTCACCCTCCATCCCTGTGCCCGCTTAGGAGCACAGCTCCGGTACACCTAGCATCCGCATTCCAGACTATTAGTAAGACCTATGTTCTACTCCCATATATAAAGTCCCCGCACTTGTAGTAGATACTCCAGTTTGAATATCGACTTGGACAGTCTCCCAAGCTCACTCTGACCCCCTTGAGTCTCTAAGACTCTCTTCTGAACCATCCTCGGCCTTCGTTGCTTGCAACAAGGTCAATCTGACTTCTTCTGCCCATTCCGAAATTACAGGACACCCCTGGAGTTGTGATAAGGGCGCACCACATACGGTGAAGCCAAGTCCTGCTCGAACTCCGGAGTTCTGGAGTTACCTCCCAGAGACCTCGGTTCTAACAGTCGAGAACGATCTCCATGACGAGGAGAGGGACTTCCGACGATAGAGAGATGACCAGTGGGTGCAAAACTGATGAGATTCAAGATCTCGATACAATACTTTTATAGTCTGGGCATTTCCCTGGACTTGTATCTATGGTAACAACTGAGGCCCTATGAAGGGACGCTCAAGTCCTGGCAGCAAGACGACAAGAAACAAAAATATCGTAGTCAAAAGTCAAATAAGATATAAGTAGATGACAGAACCGATGAATGATAGACATAGACATGTGATCTGGTAGACAGAACCGGACCGGATGAAATGGATACATATAAACCGAAACCGGATAGACAGCACAGATAATCGGATAAACAAAATGCGAAACAGACTGACCTTGAGATGGTACAGACAAACATGGAACACGACTAGGATGCTTGATAGGACACCTTGATAAGCTGAAAAAGAGGACCTGCAACCGTAGGAGGCTGCAGGCTCCTACAGCACCCTTGCCTAGGCTCTGTCCTCGTATTTTGTAGGAGAGAGGGAGAGAGAGGAGAGAGAAGGGAGTCGGACGAGAGACAGGAGGTGACTGGTTTGATATTCTTACTGAGGTACAGAAACAGAGTACAGGAAGCTTATATACTGAGGTCCGGTCTGGAGGATTGTATGGAAAGGTATGTTTGGTAAAAGGGAAGCATATGGAGACGGAGAACATTTGTAGGGAGAGCATATGGTGTGGCGAAGGGTCTAAGGGATGAGGCTAAGGGTTGTAACTAGGGAATGGAGGGTCGAAGGTACAAAGGGAATGCTAAATAAGGAAAGTGAAGGAAGTCCGATAATAGGAGAACGGAGTCCGATACAAAAGGACGAAGTCCGGATTACGGAGGGATGGAGAAGGAGTGATGGGTCTGGAGACTCGGAGATCAGAGTGGATATGACACTGTGCCCACCTCCTGTTCTCTCATGACCTAACCTGCATCACAAAAAACCTCAAATTAAAATATGTCCATATACGTCCTACAGATCTGCAAAAAGTCCAGCAGAGCATTGTTACATCACTGGAACTGATATCATCGAATATATCTATATGTACTCAGCACCTTGGTTCAGATGGAGTGGTCATGTAGGATATCTCACTAGGTTATATCTACAGGTGGAAATAGATTGCTACTAGAACTCTGTGCTCCTTGACCCCCCTGACTTTGAAGTCGCATCAAGAGAATGTTTTAGTAGCTATTGCCATGTACTTAGCATGCCCAGAGGGTGATGTGTGACATCTTTTTGGGGAAACCCATATTAGGAAGGACCCCAATGGATGAGCCATTACCTTCACCGATGATTGATCCCTTATCTTTCCTCTTGACATGCATGAACATTTGAACACTGAGTACTGACACATCAAAAGGTGGGTAGCATATACTCATCTGTGTTCATGCCTGGCATTCCTCACAGATCCTAGCCCATAAGCTTTGCTCTGGGACATTGATGTGGAATTCATCAGCAAGGTGTCATTGCATCGGTGCATTCCTACAATATCCCTTGCAGACATTTGTTTATGTTCTTGTTGTCCCATGCATAGGGTTCAAGGCATCCATCCCTCACAAGCCTCATTCATCTAGTTAGCAGAATCACTGTTGTCTCAATCTTGGCAATCACACTTTCTTGGCTCACTCCCCTAGGATTTGACTCTCGTTGCCTTGTCATGTCCTTGACACACTAGTGCAATGAGCACAGACACCACAAGCATGTGAGTATTACTTCCTGTTGTCTGGTATCTTGAAAAAGGGTTGGCTTGGCTCTGTAAGAGCTCAGTGGCTAATCACTGTAGTAGTGCTACCAATTACCTGTAGGAGCTCAGTGACTAATCACTAAGGTAAAACTAAGTATTCTAAGTGCAATGTAGGGATGATTACATAAGCACTAAATGTACTGCCACATCCTGAATTGAGAAATTCCAACACTCCCCCTCAAGAGATGATGTGGTAGTTTAGAAGAAGAAACCTAAATAATCAAAAGAAGGAAATACCTCCAATAGGTTCTATTCAAAATGAGGGTGTCCGGTATCAAGGTCCGGTTATATCTCAAGTCCGTGAGGTAGTCTGTTCGAATCCGTGCGGTCCGTGCGCGCACACCTTCCTAATCGGGTAATCGCGTCTCGTGGTGCAGTTGGACTTGCCTGGCTGTGGCATTTCATCTCCTCGGCTTGGATTGCAGCATCTTGCATATGTGCAGAGTATATAGCCTTGAATATATATTTTCATGCCTTCTATGCATCCTGGGATGTGTCTGTGGTGAGTCCGGATTGGTTTTGATGGGTCCGTGTGGGTTACGCTGAGCGGTTACCATATATGGTAAGTCGTGGCTCAGTGTGGCTGTAGGGCACGCTGTTGCCTCTACTCATCCACTCTCGCATCTCATTGCCAGCTCAGCTCCTCAAGACACTCCCCCTGCATCTGCAGGTTATCTGGATTGCATTCGACCTTCTCGATTTGTTCGGATCAGATTTGGTTTGGTTGTACAGTGGTATGTACACCTTCTCAGCTGACTTCTAGGTGGCGACCTTCAGCTTTCCACATCAGCGTGGTGGATTCGGGTGCCTGGTAGGATGTCTAGGGACCTTCCCAGGTCCATTGGGTTGTCCAGGTACATGTGTGGTGTATCGTTCATACTGGATATGCTGATTGTCTTCTGCTTCAGCTAGCAAATCCGTTCTGACTCGGATTGAGTTGTGGTGTGGCAAGTTGACGGGCTTCGCAGGGCTTCGCGTGTGGTTGTGGAGTGGTGTGGAGGGCTCAGGTATGTCTTCCACTGTGTGCTTTCAGGATTCTCGCTGACCTGACTCTATTCTAGTTAGTAGGCTCGTCTCGAGTCGCTTTGAGTCGTGGTGTGTCCTGCTCACTGTGCCATCCATCTGGCATGCTGCATGGTCCATCTGGACCTCATCTCCATTGCTCCTGCAGTTGGTCAGGTCATCTTGAGCTTCTTCAGGTGAGTACTCCTTAACCTGGTGCTTGGGCCCTTTGCACTGGCGTTTTAACTCATCTGACAGCTTCTTCGGCATGTTGTGGGGTTCCGTGTCATCAATCAAATGTCTCAGCACATTCGCATCGCCTCCCAGATCGTATATGGCACGTTTCAGGTCCTTAGACCTACTAGGTGCGCTCGACCTGTTTTCATCGATGTTCTCACCTACTGACCTTTCTGGCAGTTCCTTTGGCTCATCGGCATCGCCTTCAATATGTCTGGCAGGCATTGACTGGTTTGTCTCGCCTGCCAGGTCGTTTGCAGGTTTCGGCTCTATGAGCCTACTTGGTGAGTCTATTCTCTTCACATCAACATGCTGCTGCTCTGACATCGTTTGCAGCTTCCTTGTCTCTCTCTCGACATCCTTGGCACAGGCTGATGCCCTTGACGTGTCTGTCATATTGTGGGGTCATCTGACGTCACTGCTCGCCAGGTCCAATCGCCCTATTTTGAGCTTCGTGCTCAGGGACTCGCGGCCTCATCGTGTAGCTCTCACCAACTCGTTCACAGCTTCATCAACATGTTTAGACACTCTTCGAGTGTGTGTTGTGCTGCTGGTAAGTCCAACATTGTTGCTCGCTGGCACTGACCTCTCTCCCTTGAGCTCAACGCTTAGGGACTTGTCAGCTCGCTGTGTGGGTTCGTCGGATGGTTTGGGTGGAATGGGAGAGTTGGGGAGATGCTCAAGTGAGTCTCCTTCGTCCGTCAAGGTGTGCTGATCATCTCTGTTAGCTTTCACCATCAATCAGCTATTTCGTCTTGCAGTTACTCTCTCCCTCTCACTTGAAGCTCCTTGAGTCACCTTGGGCTTCTCGTGTTTGTCATGCACACTGTGGTGCATTCCACTGACCATCCCGCTCGCTCTGCTCACCAGAGCTTTGCAGGTTGCAGTCATCCACCTCCCCCTCTCAAGCTCAAAGCTCTGGGGTACGAATGGTGGGTCTTTGCTTTCGCAGAATTTGTTGGGTGGCTCGGGTAGCTGCCTGGGTTGACAAATTTCATTGCTGTTGTCATCCAGTGCCTTTGTGGCCTCATCCAACATGGCCATCTCAGCCTCTGCACCCATCTCGCCACCTTGCGCATTTGCTCGCACGATGCGCTTGTTCCGCTTGCTAACTGGGTGCTGTAGGTATATACGGACCTTGTTTGATGTAGCTGTTTCATCAGCTTGGTTGGGTTGCTCATCTCGAGCTGCTTCAGGTGAGTTTCTCTCGACCTTCCGCTTTGACCTTGTGTGCTGACGTTTCGATGTGCACTCCATCTTCTTCAGGCTATATCCAGCGTCCTCAGCCATTCCTGATGCCAGTGAGATATCTGCTTCAGACACAGTGCCCGCAGCTTCACAGCTTGCAGGCCTCCAGCTCCCTCCCTCAAGCTCGAAGCTGTGGGGTTTGCCTTTCGGACTTTCAGGTTCACTGAACGTATCTGGTGGTCTCGGAGATGCAACAAATTGCATGGGTGAGTTTCTGTTCGTTTTTGAGGCATGCTGACCATTTTCATCGAACTCCATAGTAGGTTGGTTGGTCTTTTCAGCGCTCTTTTTGATGGCACGAATTGAGCCGTTTCGACTATGGTTCACCTTTTTTCTTTTCAGGTTTCCAATATGGCCACCACCTCCAACACTCTCTTCAAATATATCCACCATTTCGACTTTCTTCAGCATCTCGGTCTTTTCGACATCTTGGCCGGTCTGCTGTGTCAGTGGTCGTTCTCGCGGGGAAATCAGTGCGTCAGTTGGTACTGCTGGTGCAGCACTCATTGTGCTTATTGTGTTGACAGTCTCATCAACCTTCTTGATAGTTCTCTCGGCCTCTTCTAACTTTTCGGTAGCCTTTTTATCCTTGCACACTGCTTCAGCGGCTGTGTGCACTTCCTCATAAGGTAGGGTAGGCTTTCTGAATTGAGTAGTTAGGTATTCATAGCATTCATGTACTTTCTCAAATGAGAGCATGCCTATGAGTATGGAATCCAGGATAGTGGAAGTGAAAATCCACTTCATGAGGGCTTGGGTCTACCTGTCCGAGTGCACTACTGGCCTGAAAAGGTGTTCGTGCAGTCCATGGACATCTAGGGCTTCCGTGGTGGCTGTGCACCACTCCGTCCAATTGCTGCCATCGTGGGAGAGTTCAATGGAGCAGTCGAAGAACTCCATTTCGAGTGAATTCGCTTGGCTATTGAGCACAAGCGGGGCTCATAACCTCTTGAAAAAGGGTTGGCTTGGCTCTGTAGGAGCTCAGTGGCTAATCACTGTAGTAGTGCTACCAATTACCTGTAGAAGCTCAGTGACTAATCACTAAGGTAAAACTAAGTATTCTAAGTGCGATGTAGGGATGATTACATAAGCACTAAATGTACTGCCACATCCCGAATTGAGAAATTCCAACATGGTAATGTGCTCAACACCACTCACCCTTGCATTCACGCTCCTCATCCTCGTTCTGAGTCAAACCCAACTTGCCTTGGCCTTGAGCACAGTCATCCTGATACTGATCCCAGCATATTTCACTGGATGAGTATGTACCTATGTATTGTAGACTTGATACGTGCAATAGATTTCTTTGTATTCTATGGGGTGGGATATTTTGTGCTGCAGATACTGGCATCCAATAGGTGGCAATATATGGTGTTGTATTGCAGTGACAATAATGTATACTGTTGGGAGATCTGATCAATGTCACCAATGTTGATCAAGACTTAGTGTTCTTCCAGATTCCAATGCATACCCACTGCCAGCAAGACAGCCCCTATGGCACATATAGCTTATATATTGTACAACAGCTACATACATGGCCATACACTCTTTCTCAGTTTCTTGTGATGTGCTGCTTGTGTATTGCCATGTATGTTCCTATTCTTTCTTCTGTCAGATATGTCTCCCAATCGTTCTTGTGTGGGATGTTGATCTTTTTTCATCCAGACCTTATTGCCTTATTCTTAATCTAGCTATTGTGTATTGCCCTATGGTTTATATCCCACCTCCCTACCCCTCAATCCGCCAGTGCCAATGTGGCACTGAGGTTCCCCTGCGCTTTGTGAAGGTCAACAATCCTCGCAACGCAGGACGTCCCTATTATTCAGTATGTTTATTTTTGCTCCCCACCCTTCTACTGACCTGTGTTATCCTACTAGTGCAAGCGCTGTAATTCTTGGTTCTATTGGGGTGATGGCTTGGGCAGATCACCATGCACCACACCCATGGCTTCATCTATGACTGACCAAGGTAAGAAGGGCCCTTATCGCACCTCATAATATATTCTAATAGTCTTTTCAACCAGGGCCTCCCACTGGTGCAGTGCCCTTTACGATGACTCCTTTCATGGAGCCTGGGCCTGCTGTGATAGCGGCCCCTCAGATGACACCACGGTGCAGCTATCCCAGCTGCCAGGTTACACAGGTGTGCCACAAATGCCAGCGTCAGATGTGTCGCAGGCATTGCCATACTTTGGGTGGCTGCTTGTCAGATGGCCATTCTTTTACAGGGCCTGAGCAGCAGTCGTCTTTTCCAGACCTCTGCTCGCTTCCCTCAATGCCAAGTGCATCGTAGCAAGTCCCTTCCGACTCGAAGATGGATGATGCCCATGTGGTCCCTGCCAACTCTGAGATCGACCCTTTCCTGCTGCGACTGTCCCACACTTCGGATCCATGCCCAGCCCCTTCTAACTCACAGTTCGACACTCTATCCCTCTCATTGTCCCATCTGTCTGATGCCTGGGCAGTCACTTCCACCTCACAAATCGACCCTGTCATGTCACACTTGTCCCATGGGTCTGACATCCAACCATTCCAACCAGTTCTTTCAATGCTGCAGACACATTTGTTCCCCCCTCCTTCCTCCTCGGTGGCACCAAGCTTGACATCCCAGTCAAGCTCCGAGTCAAGCTTAGCAAGTATGGCCTCAAGCTCATCATTGTTCATCTTGTCCCAGGTTGATCAGGGACTTGTTGACCAGGGACTCTTGTCAACCAAGCCATTCACGTCTTGCTATGGCTGATGCATCTATCAATCCCCATTATGCATCACAACTAAGACCAATATTTGTTGACCACATTGCTGACATTCATGAGCGAGCAGAGCAGAAATATCGGCGGGATCATGAGATGTTGCAGGACAAGAAGAAAATATACGAGCGTATCCTAGCATTCAGTTTTCCCATGGTAAGGCCCTCTCACTGGTAGGCATGGTATCTGATTCCATGAACAGAATGACATGGACCCTGTGATGGTAGATTTCCAAGACAGTTTCATATATCTGTATTTCAAACTCTTGCTCGCTGTTCTTATGGAGCTGGAACTAGTCTTGTCTGAAGACACTCGCTCAGTTCATGCAATACACTATTATGACCCTGCATTTGATTTCTGGGTGAAAATGAAAGTCAGGAGTGTGGTCGAGCTAATGAAGCCTTCACAGAAATTGTTTTTCAAGGCAATCAATGTCACATCTTATCCCAGCTTCGATCAGCACTTGGAAATGGCGGTTGTACCTACATCACGCACCCAGGCAGCCAATCCTTGTATCTTGCTCTCGCAGGAATGAAATTATGTCAAGCAGTCTCAGACATTCCTGAAGGCTTGTATCTTGGACATGGACATGTCCGACACCATGCTAGAGTTGATGTCAGATGAAGAGCAAGTCAACAGTGGCTCCCAAAAGCGCCGTGCACAATCTCATCAACCTGTGCCGCCACCCACTCAAAAAGCTTGCTGTGACTCAAGTGCACATAACAACAGTGGTACATATTTATGCAAATCATCTGACAATGCTCTCTCATCCCCCATTCGCAGACAACATTCTCTCCATTGATGAGGATAATAGCCATAACCCCGCATTTGATAAATCACCCCACACTACCACTGCCCGACTCGTACCTGAAGCCCACCCAACCACTGCGAAGTTTCCCACAAGTTTCTATGCCGTCGACATTCACAAGGCTTTCGCCTTCAAGCTGATAGGCAAGGAGACTGTCAAGATTCAGTTCAAGACATTCTTCCGCCTACCTTGGAAGTCCTCAATGTTTTACGATCACAGGGCACGATGGCTAAGTACACTGTGTGATGCGAGAGATAAGGCTGTGGCTGCAGGGTACACTGATGAGGGTCAGTACAGTCTCTTCTTGACCATACATGCTGCCACCGATACTGAGCTCAAGAGTGCAAAGTGCAAAGTGCACAATGCACAACGTTCAGGGACTGACTAGACTTCATATCCATGTATTTAATATCATTATGTCTTCCTTCTTGATACTGTATCTGTATTAATTTGTTCCTTTTCAATGTCTTAGTGTGAACTGTTCCCGCTGCTTCGATTTGATTGGAAAAGGCAATGGCCAATGGAGTCAAGCATGCGACAACGTTCGCTGTCTGTGAAAGTGTCGGGCTCTTCAGCTAGGCATGCATGACAACATTCGGCTTCCATTGAAGTGTTGGAATTGGTACCTCCACCCAAGCCTGCAACACTGGTGTCTTCTCCTGCAGCCAAGCGAATATGGCCGTTCAATTTTTACGTGGACAAGATGGACACAGGTTTCAAGAAGTGCTGTGAGGAAACAAACCAATGATGCACCGTTGAGGAGGTCTTTCTGGATCACTTTGGTACAAAGTTCGTCAGGTCAACATTCTATGATCACCAGCACCATTGGATGAAGGTAGGCTCTCAGGTCCATGATGTATACATTGGCTATGGGCATACAGAGTGTGGCCAATGGTCAGCATTTCTTTGCAACGAGATCAAAGGGAAAAGGGGGACTATGCATTGAAGGTCTTTTTATACAATTCTCATCAGCTTGTAGATGTATTATCTCATTCATTAGCATGTCGCTTTGTTGTATTCCTAGATTATGTCTGTGACAATGACATTGGAGAGGATTACTGGCAGGTAACTACACAGGCCAATTACTAGGACGAAAACCACGCGACTCAAGTCTGGCCTTTGTGACACGATTGTGTCACATAATCATCTCGTCTAAGAAAAAATCAAACTTGTCGACCAGCATCTCCCAACATATCACATGATAACCACCAAGCCATACGTTAGCCTGCTCCGCTGTGGACAAATTAAAAAACCAGCCTTGTCCATCTTTGCTGATCAGCTCTGGGTAGACTGCAGGATTGCAGTTCTCTTGACAGAATGTGTGTGTTTCCTTGTGTTTTGATTTGAAGTGGAACATGTTGACGGTGAGGCCAATGTTGGCAAAGAATGGGTCCGACTTGACATGTTGAGCAAGAGTACAATTATTATTGAAAAAGATATGATCAGGCTTTAGAGCCTCGATCTGAAAGGTTTGCTTCAGGAATTCCTGTGAAAGAATTGTTGTGATGAGAGAGCCTGAGATGAATGGGACATGCTGCAACACTAGCGACACCCTCCACTCTGAACATTGTATCTCATCCGAGTATCATCCCACATGGTGCAACTGCAAGTTGCTTGTTGTGAGACCTGGAGCAGGTGAACTTGGCCTGCACCCTCTTTTTCTTAGCTGTGGAATGATCTTGAGATGGGTCATCATCAGTGGTGATGTGACCATTGCCATGGATTGCAAAGATGTCATCGTTGTTGTTGAAAGTGGTGAGCTGGGCAAGAGCACGAGAATTTGACAAATGACTTGCTAGCATATGAGCACGTTTGAGTCGGTCATGTAGCTGGAAGCGCAATTGGCCTTTCTCATAGTGAAGGTGTTCTATCCCCTGGTGTTCTGGGTTAGTGCACGTGAGATGGCCTTCAGCCACTCATTCATCACAACCAATGATCACGCAAATATCCTCAAGGTCCGCATGGGCTGGGCAGAAGTGGTCTTTGCCACTATGCAGTGGGACTTGACAGTTATGGGTACTGCAACATGGATGTCCAATACACACACCATCAGTCACCACGATTGAGCATTTACGCTCCACTATTGGTTTGTGTTGGTATTGATTGTGTAGCTGGAGATAATGAAAAACTCACCAGTACCATCAGCGCTGAGGTACCAGCACGTGCACCTGTCACAGAAGTGAGTGACCTCGGGCTGACCTTCGATGCGCATACATTGGTTTTGTCATATCCATCGAATCCGGTACTCCGGACTCAACTCCGGACAACTCCGGACACCTTTCCTGCGACCTCCGGTGCGTTCTCGATGAGTCCGCATCCCTGACATCCCGGACCCTCTGTATTTAGCATTCCTTGTTCTTAGTGTTACGCTCCATTCTTCGCTTACAGTACATAGCCACTAGCTTCGCCCCAGTTCACCCCCCGTCCCTGTGCCTGCTTAGGAGCACAGCTCTGGTATACCTAGCATCCGCACTCCGGACTATTAGTA